>JASDQU010106430.1:0-19346 GCA_032191745.1 Picea mariana
TAAATGGCAACCCTGTCGAGGCTATGGATGCCTGCTGGAAGTAGTGTCTCTATCAACAGTATTGGAGATTTTATATTTAATATCATGGCTGGCTTATCTTAAGACTGTTATCCATTTTCATCCTTTAAACATTGCTGGAATATTTGATCATTGATGATGTTTAAACAATTTTCTGGTTATTTCTGTTGGAATTATTCTTGTTATCTTAATCTAAATTTGTTCTTTTGGTAGAGATAACTACTTCTACCAGTGTGTCTCCATTGTTGGCAGCCAATTCGCATTTTTATACTGTCCTTATAAGTTGCCTACACCAGTATTTTTCAAACCTTGATTTTCATTGCAATCTTCGGAATAAAACAACACTATTATTTTTGCGCAATTTGCACACCTTCCTTTGTTCTCGTTTTCATGACTGCAAGCATGAAAACTTTTATTTTGAAGCCACATTAAAATTGTCACTAGATTATTATGGTCACTCTTGTCTATGTGTTCATTGCGTTTCCAATTTAATTATAGTCGCACAGTTGGCAAGGCTCCAAGATCTTTACTCATTTGGAATTCTTTAATTGTTAATATGACTTCGTTTTTATAAGACTGTGATGATATTCTTATGATCGAGTTTTTGATACATTGTTGGTTTGATGTTCTATAGTCTTTCATCAATTGCCTTGACACATTGGTTTCATGAAAACACATTGACGTTGTGGTTACACCCTTGGTATAATCATTTCATAAAACACATATTTGATATGATAGAACCCTTGGTGTTGATTTCGAATCATTGTTTTGGTTTTAAAACTATGCTAATACTATTGCTTGCGCAAATGTTTGGTCGACTTACCATAGATTTCATTAATTGTTTGAATGGCATAATTTTTTACATATGCAATAGTGATTCAAATCACTATATGTGCTGTCAGTTGTACTGTGGGAAATGACTATTTTGCATGAGCTGATCTAGCTCCACCACCTTTGCACACTCGGGCATTAATGCCTTCCCCCTATCCCGGGTTAACTCTGTTGTTTTCGGGTAAGCCTGTGAGCTATTCGACCCTGCGTATACCCTGTCCAAACCCTTTCCCGTTCACCCAGCTCACCATGTGCTTCTGTCTATGGCACCGGTGGTGTGCATAGAGCCAAATGGCAGCCAAACACTCCTGCGCTTCGATAATGCCCATAAAGATTTGGAAAATGGTGGCTGGCTGGTGTTTATTCAAAGGTTTGAGGGTTTCAATATTTCAGTGGCCCAACAATTTTCCCTCACTTTCGACAAATGTAGGGATAAGGTCGGAGACATATAGCTCGAGTTCAATGAGGAATTCGTAAGCTCAGCTACAACACTGCCAGCTACAGGGAAAAGGTGGTTTAAAAATTCCAATGTGGACGAGGTGTCATGGCCTCTCCTTTTCACATCAAGGAAGATTGTTTCATGTGATAGAGGTATGCCTATCACCACCCTGAAACCCAGGTGCCACGATCTTTTAGTGATTTTTAAACAGTTTGTGACCTGCGAGGGTCGTTATGGCTTGGTATTTTTGTATCATCTTCGCTTATTGATGAATTTTATAGGTTACCCTCTGAATATGACACATCACTTCTTTCATAGTCTTTACAATATGTCCAAAAGATTCAAGCGTGAGAAGGATGATAGCAGCCTTTTTTAGCATGGCTTGATCAAACTTATTATTGTCCACCATTTGAGCCTTCATGGTGATAGTTGGCAAGCCTTCCTATCTAGGAATGGCTTTGCCACTCCCGAGTCTATCCAAGTGGACAAGGTTGTGGTTACAGAAACTATGGTTGGGCCAGCCATGCCATTTCATATCTTTATACCCCCTGTCAAACCCTCGGATTGCCCTGACGTCGACCTACCCGATACCATAGCCAACCCGTGTACTAAAGACAAGACTGAGGCCGTAAAGAATCCTATGAGGAAGAAAGGTAGAGGTGACACTGTTGTCAACGGTAAGGGGAAGAAAAACGCATGGTGGATATCCAGATGTGCCAAGAAAAAAACCAAGCAAAACGTCGACCAAAATCCCATAGTGCCGAGGGAGGACTCGGACTCCAAAATTGAGCATTTCCTAACCGAGGAATATCCCTATTCTCATGGCCTATGCTCTATGGAAACCTATGACTATGTCTCTAATTTAACTCCATGTCTCAAAAGCGACCCTAACTACCCGGGAATCAAGCTGCACAAGGAAACCCACAGTAACTTGAACAAACCCTCATTGGTGATACCGAAGCCCGATCAATCACTGTGTGCTCAATGTAATGCTTGGCTAGAGCATTATTACACTGAATTTCCTCTGTTGCAATCAAAGATCAAATTGTTAGAGGAACGGGTGACAGTGCTGGCGAAGGAGAACGACAGGCTACAAGCCAATGAGAAGAAACAAAAAACCACTGGTTTGATTGTCTTCAGGAATGTCAAAGAAGCAATGAACTTTGTCAATTCAAAATTATCATGACCGAGTTTCCCAGGTATGTGTTTTGACATCGATTTTGCTTTGTGAGTTTGCTTGAATTAATTTAACCGATTCGATTTGTTTTCAATTAGCTATGTTCGTTTTAATAGATTCAAAATGGTTCTGTTATATTGGGATCACTAAAAATGATTTCGTTGTGAATCATGTACAGTAGATTCGTTTTGCTAAAATTAAATATAGCTATGATTTGGTTATGCGATTTTATTGTGCTCATATTAGTATAAGCGATTGGGTTGTTTGTGATTCTGTTTGGTTTTCTTTTAAAACAATTTTGTACGTTTGAATTAATATAATCGATTGGGTTTGCTTTGGATTAGTTTTGTCTGTTTTTAATTAATTCAAAACAATCCTGTTGAATTTGATTTACCAGAAATGATTCTTTTTAGTTTGAATAAATATTCTCGTTTGGATTATGATTGCATTCAACCTGTATAATAGATTGGTTTGCTAAAATCTTGTGGTGATTGATACGATTTTGCATAACGATTGTGTCGGCCCCAAACTGTTTCGATTTGTTCCTGTTTGATTTGATTTCCAAATGATTGTTGCGTGCCTTGAGTTAGCATAATTACTTGTATGAGTTGGATTGGTATCGAAGATAGATTTTGATACTTCTCTGTTAGTTTTGATTTTGAAAAATGATTATGTCAAGCTCAGATTGACATATTTTGTCTCTATTGAATTCGTATGAAAGACTTGGCTAAATCGATTATAATGTGTTTTTTAAATTGGTTCAAGAGATGATTTCGTTGGTTCCCCAACTGTCAATCAATTATGTCTGCTCCCAATTGGCAATAACAAACGTTTGACATTTTTCATATATTCCTATCACCGTTCAGTTAAGTAACCACGATTTCGTTTGTTTCAATTTGCATACAAGTTTGGTTTGGTGTGGCATGAATGATTCACTCTTGTTTGGAATTAGTAATTAAATATTTGATTTAATAAGTCGAATATAATTCTGTCAAGTTTTGGATTGATTTTAAAACGATTCTGTGCTCAAATTAGACCAGCTACAGAATCGCAAGATTCTATAGCTAGTCTTAAAAATTAGATTTTTGTCAATTTTATCAATAAAACATTATCTAAAACTTTTGTATTCTTGTCTACTTACAAGTACCTATGAATTTCATTGACAAATGGGACATGTTGTAGTAGTTTAGATATAATTTTCAGTTGCTAGTCATAGGCAAAAAATAGGGACTTGGGAGATTATTCCTAGATTTTTTGTAAACTACTTTGATAATTCCCACAGGGATGTATTACCTTGTGGGAGGTCTTTAAATACTTATTATTTTTTGTAATGAACATCATCAACATCATTGTTGGGAGAACCAGACTATGGATTTATAATACAGACTGGGATGAAAGTTGATGTCTTGTAACAACTTTAGCTTTCAATATATCAAACTTTTATTTCAAGTTTTCTTCATATGAGTTTGCAATTAATTATCGACTACTTTAGCTATCGTAATTCATTGCAGGTTGATGTGATCTGGTTTATGTGTCGTCCATATCTGATTTCTCTTATTTTAAAGTACAACAATTACCTTGCTTCAATTTAATGAATTAAAGGTTTATCTTCTTCGTTAAATGAATCATTTCGTACAAATCTTTGCAAACAGATTTATCTAAATGTGATGATTTTTAAATTATAAGATTGTTGTAATTTTTTATGTCTTGTTTGTCCTGTCATTTATATTTGAAGAGCACAGCTACTTCCTGTTTATGAGAAGCTTGTGGAGAATCTGGTGCGGGTTTTCTCCCACCGAACAGCTAAATCAACTATTACATACAGGACAAACCTGAAGCGTTACTTCAGGTCAGTTTGTTATTTGTTATTTGATAGTTAATTTATTAGTGTCATTTAAGTAGTTTAAATAGATATATGTATAGTTCAGATTCATAGTTAGAATTATTATTTTAGTTGCTTAGCTTAGGTAGTTTTTTTTGTTTTACTTCTTCCTCATAAAATTATAAAAATAAAAAAAACAATAGTTTTGTTGTCTTAGCACAGTTTACAAATGATTTTTGCAGGTTTTCATTTAAATATGTAATCTGTAAATATTGTATATTTGTAATTGGATCTAATTTTGTTGATAATTGAACATCTAATTTTATAGAATTATTGCTACATAGTATAGATAGTAGACTGTATATATTTATTTCAGACTTGATTCTTAGTTTTCTTTAGTTATTGTTTTCATTTAGATTAGTTCCTCAGTGTAGTTTTATTTTGTTTTCCTAGGACTTAGATCGGCTAATGGAGCCACTAAACCCGTCAGGGTGGATCATCCCAAACAGCTTGGGTTATTTAGACAACCCTGGACCGGATCCACTCTTCCAGTTGGCGAGCATTCATTTTCGTCCGTCAACAAGTTCTTAGTGGTTTTGTCTAGAGTTTGAAGCAATTTTGGGAAGCCTCTTGATGCAGGAGCATCTACACTTCATCAAGTGAGCCAACGCGTGGAGTAAAGGACATACAGCTGGACAGCGCCAGCACATACATTTTTTAATTTGCTTTGAAGATTGTTGCGCCACCATTTGAATGCTTTCATTCATATGAAGCGCACTTGTATTGTAATATAGATAAGAAGGCATTTAATAGTTTTAATGATGTTAGATAGGAATTAACTGTAGATTAGAAAGTTTTTCTTTCGAGAGGGAAAACGGAATATAGGCACCCTGCTTTGTACATTGTAGAATCATCATTCTCATTCATACAGGAGCAAGAAGAGAGCAGAGCAGAGAGCTTGTGAAGAAACCCCATGTACAGATATTGAATTAATAGGAAAAGCTTTGATTCAATTTCATGGATGTGTTTGATCTCTTTGTGTTGTTGATATTATGTTGTTGCTTACTTGCTTCATTTTATGCCTATCTTTTGTATGCTGCATATGTGATTGCATATCAGGTTCGTTACCTGAGAGAATGAGAGAATAAGTTCCAGATTGTTTCACTGTTTGAACCAGGAGATTCCTGCATAGAGTGCAGTCGAATTCCTCCGCATAGAGTGCGTTGAGGAGGTTCAATAGTGAAGCTCTTATTCTCGTCAACCAGAATTGTGTTGGGTTATTTGAGCCGTGTAGGAGAAGTGTAGGTCAGATTTTTAGTCTCAGTGGCAAGCCTGAGAACAAAGAAGTCGGGGTTGCTATGAGGGGGAGGCGCAGAACCTGGAAGACTTCAAGTACTGTTGAGAGTAGTTGAAGGTTGAGCACAGGGAGTGTGTGCAAACACTCTGGAGAAGTGCGAGTTGGGAAAAGCTCAGGAGGGATAACCTCTTTGCTTCAGTTGCACAAGACGAAACCGGTGGAGCGGAGAACTCTTCAAGAGGAAGAGAATCGACGACTTGGATCTGTTGAGCAGAATCATGAAATCCCGCTAGTCGTCATACCATGCGGAGTTGTGCAGGGTTTAATCCCAGTGAGCAGAGGAGGAGTCATCGGGATATTGGCGATATCGAGGCTTCATAAGGTAAGAGAATCAAAGCCTTGAAAGTCTCGAAATCTCGAGAAAGGATCTCAGTCGTTGATCGACAGAACACGTGTCAAGGAGCCAGGGGGCATCGGGGTTCAGTCCATCGAGATATCAGGGTTTTCGAGGATGTAGAAACCTCGCATCAAGGAATCGCGATCCGTGATTTCCCGACGGGCGTTTTGGACCGTTCATCGTCAAGGACACATGGCGGAAGATCTTGGCGAGTCGACGTTTGGAGGCATCGGGGTTTCCAGGTTGTGAAACGGTTGCATATTGAAGTCGGGATCGGCGATCTCCCGAATCAACTGGAGCCATCAATCAGAACGGGGACATGTGGCGTAAGACCCTGAGGAGTCGGGGTTCGAGGTTTTGCAAGGACTGTGACCTTGTGCATTAGGAAACGCGAACTCTCGAATCGTGATTTCCTAATAGTGTAAGTGGAAGACAGGTGTCAGGGCGTTAGGCCATATGAGGAGGTGTTGACAAGTGGCATCAGCTCGGAGTTCGCGGATCGGAGATTTGGAGGACGAGTGAATCACAGTATCATATTCATCGATTTCCCGATAGGGAAATCCCCGATAGAGTGGGAGCGTTGACCCGTTGACCATCGAGGATCGGGGTTTTGTTTTGCATGTGAATGGTGATCACGTGAACCGGGAATTCCCGATTCGTGATATCCCAATTTCCGAAGTGGCCATCGCCGAAGGAGTTACTGTGGGTGACTCGTGACTCCCAAGGGGAGTTGGAAGAGCTTAGACTCTTCGGGTCCGTAGTGGAAGAAGGTCCTGGTGTGAGCAGGGTGGAACCGTGAGGGTTCTGGACCGTTGTCGTCACCTCTTGTCATCCATGTTGTTTATCTTGTTCTTGTACATTAGGTATCTAATCATAGAAACCCCTTCAATGGGGGAAATGTTTGCTTTTATGAGGAGGATAGGATATGATGCATTTCCCTTAATTTTGAGATTATAAGTTCTAAATTTTTTTTTGGATATATTCTATCTTTCTCGAGGACTCGCTAGATATACTGTAACCCCAAACTTCACATCCATATAAGATAATGAGAGTGACGAGACTGTGAAAGAAGATTTTATTTTATCCCAGAGGGAAAGGTTCATTGATTTAGAATTTTTTTACGAGCCGATAATAAGCTTTCAACCCTCCATTTATCCTTTTTTCAAGACTATAGTTTCAATTGAGCTTGTGGTGGATATCAATTCCAAGATATTTGTATTAAGGCACTTCCTCCAAGCTATTATTGTCATAAAACAATTTTCGTAGGTGATACTTTTGGATATAATTATCATAACCTTTGTTTTGTTAGTGGTCATAGTCATGTCCATGCTAGAGAATAACTCCTTGAGGATTATTAGTTGCTTACCTAGGTCATAGAGACTATTCACCATAAGAACAATATCATCAACATAAAGAAGGAGAATGATGACTATATTAGTGAGAGTCAAACCAACATAGCCCACATCCTCCAAACAATCTCCTAACTTACTAATAAAAGTTAGATTTAATGTTATTTGAAAATTAATTATCTCACATTTACAATTTCAAATAATCTTACATATAAAAATATATAAAAAATTTGACTTTTCAAACTTAATCAAATCATTAAAAATAAGTAAATAAATTCATAAAAAATTATATAGAAATTGTTTATTTTTTATTTAAACCTTGTACATGAGAAACTTTTCATCCACACATTACATCAAAATTTTATATATATATATATAATATAATATTATATTATATTATATATATATATATATATATATATATATATATATATATATATATATATATATATATAATATTATATTATATTATATTATAGACATTCCAATATATAAATAAAATACACCCTTAAAATTTAAAATTCGATTTTATATCTAATTTAATTTATATAAAATCTATTTTATAAATTTCAACTTTTATTTTTTCTATTCACAAAGAGTATATATTTTAAAATTCTATTTTATCTCTAATTTAATTTATATAAAATCTATTTTATAAATTTCAACTTTTATTTTTTTATTCACAAAGAGTATAGAGAATGATTAATGAAACTGAACTAACCTTTACAAAATAAAATCATTAAAAAAAATAATTAAAAAAATTATGAATTGATTCATAAAATATTTTATAAAAAAAAATAATGAACAGATAGTTGACAACTATCATGTCAAAAGTTACCTTATAAATAAAAAATAATAAACAAATATCATGTCAAAATTGCAAAGAAACCATGCTCAATAAAGTTACTCGTGATTTAAATAAAAAGAATAATTAAATCTCATGTCAAAAATTCATAGGCAATGAAACTATGCTCAAGAAAATTACTCATAATTTAAAAACACAAGTTAAAATGATAATCACATCAATTATAATTATTACACATACATATAAATATTACTGATAAATGATTTTATAGTTCTGACAACTTAAAGTTAAATGCACAATAATTAATTTAAGATCAACAACAATAACCATGACTACTCTTTTCATTGATAGATTACACTAGCACAACCACAAACTCGTGGTTGGTGAACGCCGAAAGGTGTCGGCTAGTAATTGACATCACAGAACCATAAAATGAAATGGACGCTTCCATGTGATCTAGAAAATGAAACACTATCATAAACAGTTCAAAATTCTTCTTCATGTGAATTTACTAATCTACACATGATTAAATCTCAAATCCACACATTCACCCAATACTACACCAGGAAAATTCAAGCAAACCTTAATCATGGCCAAAACAATACAGGGATTCGAGGTGCACCATGAGCATCTTGGAGACATTGCTAGCTCCAAATATCTTATGAACAGAGGCGAACTTTTGAGGCTCGTCAGGGGAAAAGTATGGGAAAAATGGGCACTCCTGAGCACACCTCCGTCGGAGCAGCTTGCATGCAGCACAGGGGGTTGATGTATTTGAAGGTTTATGACCACCCAACATTGCCTTCGTTGTATCACTTCCTCTCCCTTACAAAATCAAAATCTCTCCCTTTGAAAGAAAAATATGTTGGCCATGTCAATGGAATTACAAACAGTCAGGCCTATAACAGAAAGGCTTTGCTAGATCATTAAAACATACTTCGATCAATCTATGCTTGAACCATGAATGCAAGAAGCTTTATATCTCATAGGGATTGACCATCAGATCATTATGAATTAGGGTTAGAAGCAGCATACCTTCTTTCAGACACTTAAGCATCACTATATTGATGGCAACGTTCAAAACGAATTATTTGCATGTCTGTTAACAATTTGAAATCAAAATTTATTCCTTAGTAAATTTAACAGTGAGACCAGAACTCGAAAATTTTACAAATTTCTACTCTACTTTTGTGTCCAGAGATTATTCAATGGAGATTTCAGAAAAATTACAAAATATGATACCTTAAATCTGATATTTTTTTCAATGAACAACACCTGGACTGCTCATTGATTCCGTCTGCTAGGCCTCAGAGAAAAATCAAAGGGAAGATAATTRCGYTGTATAATCATAACGAATACAACAACCCTAATYGACCGATAACACTTAGAAAACAATTGCTTCACAGAAAYCSTAATCGGCCATTAATGTGGTTTTCTTTTTTTKCAGATCTGAAGTCTTTATTTCACACGTATCTGTGGTTGTCCCAGCGCATCTCATCTTCTTCTATCGATTTGCAAAAGCATCATGTAAGACAGATTTACGAAAGGTTTTGTTGGTAATTGAAACGTAAATGCACGAAAGCTTGCTCTACCTATGTTCTTCCCAACAGATCGCAGCTACCACCATGTGGTATTTCTTAGCCAAATATTTCATTATTGTTCTCGACTCTGCGACCACAATCACAATTATTATCAGAACACAGTCCTATCACAGGCAATCGATTGGGTTGCGGGTTCCTATTATTCCACCTGCCATTGCGTCTTAGGACACCTGGCATCATAGATTACCACGCACTTGTAGAAACGGCGATCCAATATGAAACGCTCATCCAGTATGATCCACGAACAGCTGAATGAAAATGAAACACTTATCCAAGTGTGTTTGGCGATTGAATATTCCCTAATAATTTAAACGTGGTCATCCCAAAGGTTAATTATTTAATCGTGGCAATCAGTTAGTTATCAAAGTAATTTTTAAATATGATTAGGTAAATGTAAAAAAGTAAACACATAAACGGATGTCTTTATAATAGCTAGAAAGTTAATGATTGAAATCACAACCATTTATTTTGTGTGACTACTAAGAATATTCCAGCCATATTTAATCATGTCCATATAAAACTTATTAAGCACTAAACCCCTATTAAATCTGCCCATTGTCAATAGGTATACGCCTTTCGGCGTAATAACTTGAAAGGATGGAAAGTGCTCACACTTGCCATTATAGATTAAAATAAATTTAAAGGGTGGAAAGAATAATATCCATGTTAATTGATTGCATATGTGACAAAAGAAAATGACACCACATGGTACATGAAATCAATAATTCGTTCAAAGTCCAAGGCAATAATTACTATGTTCCACTTAATACATAGAAAAAATTGACGAATAATTATTTTTAAAAAGGTATAAAAATTAGTTTAAATATATTTTAATTTTAAATTTATGAAGTTATTTCTAAAAATGTATGCAAAATAGTTTAAATATATTTTAATTTTAAATTTATGAAGTTATAGAAAGAGTAATTTCTTTAAAATTAATTGTTTTAAAATATTTATATGGTAAACTAAATTATATTTTAATAAATTTGATTTTATCCAAATATAATAAATTCCAAGTTAATATGAGTTTAGTGTAATATACATAGTTTTAAATTTAAATTAATTTTGTATTTTGAAAACATTTATTTATTATTTTGTGATATTATGATTCATTTTTCTATTCAAGTTATTAAAGTTAGTATGGTGACATAATAATTTGAACTTATCAATAATTAAGAAAAAATATATGGTATATAATAATAAAAGTTTAAGGGGTTAGCGCAATTACTTGTCACTAATATTGTTAAGTATTTGGTTAGTTTTGTGATGACAAATGATTAGTTTAAATCCCCTTGGGTGAGGCGCATCAATTTAAGCTGATATGTTTACTAGGGGCACCATCCATGAATGTGGGAGAATCATCCATTGGGTTTCTCCATCAGGTTTTCCTTGGAAAAAAATCCAAAATAATGATTGAAAAACACAATTAATTCTTCTATTCAACATTTTTCCTTTATGGATATGGATTCTTAATCAAAATACTCAATTTGGGTGCTCGACAAATTATCTACATTGCTAATCTTGTAATCATGTATATGGAGTTGTCACAATGCAAGAGAAACACTTGAGGATAGAACTTTATCCTTTTACCAGAGGATATGGATCCTTAGACAAACAACTATTTTTCATGTATATAGATTTATCATGATGTAGGAGAACCACTTATGGATGGAACTCAATACTTTAACTTGTGAATATGGATCCTTAACCAAAACACTGAACTCGGGTGTTCAAAAAATTACCCATGTCATTATTATTTTATTCTTGTATATGGAGTTTTCTCAATGCAAAAACACTGCTTAGGGCTGGAACTCAAGACATTTTACTTGTAGGTATGTATCCATGACCAAAACACCAAATTCAGTGTGTTTGTTAAGGTATCTCACTCACTATATGAAAGAATGAGAAGCTACCCAAAACATTTGACTCAATGAATTGTAATTGGGTCCCAATTTAGTATTTTTTTATGAAATGTGTGAATAAATGCAAGTTTCTATGGTTGTTGTTTTTTAGAAATATGACCACAAGGAATAATTGGCTCAAACCATATTCTTTAGGGCTCAAGACCAAATCAACAATTTTCTCACAAAGAGAGAAAGCATGTCACAAAATAAGATTTGACCTTAGGCAAGGTAGGATAATGAGTTTCCTCTCAATCGCTTGAGCCACATCCAATTAATAGAGTTGAGATATTTTTTTCTATGTAATGCATTTCATGGGGAAACCTGTTGAGTACTTACCCTCATTCTAAGTATGGTACCTAGGGTAAACCAAATTCTCTAGGCCACAAGACTAGGTTAAGAGTAAAAACTTAACTAATGAAGAGAGAAAGCATGTCAAAAAGTGAGATTTGAACTCGAGTAGGGGAAGATAACAACTTTCCTCTCAATCACTTGAAGTACACCCAATTGATAAACACACCTAAAAGATACGATATCATTGTACATATGAAGATGAACTCCCTAAAAACAAAATAGATACAGTTAAATGAATTAAAAGATGTCTTAAACATATTTTAGATAACACTACTAATGCTCTAAATCATATCCCACTATTTCCCCCTAAAGTAGTAGAAAACAACAAAAAATATCCAAGACATTTTCATTGAAAAACTCAATTATGTACTTACAGGACATGATAAGTGGGTTTCTTGTGGGAAATTTGTAATCAAATGGATGAAGCCGTAGGCTTTTTATGGCATTCTAGTGGTTGACCAGAATTGCGGCTTCTATAATGAGTGTTCCTATCTATTCATAAGAAAAAATAATTACAAAATTTGCTTTCAAAATTTTCCTTGGGTGCTCATTAAAAATAAGGATTTATACATAGATTACATTGACCCTGAATATTATACTAAGAGTTCTAATCAACAAATTCAACTCTTAAAACACATGTTAATTTCCTTGGAAATGTTTACCCCAAACACCAATTCAAATTTTCTAAGGAAATGCAAATACCTATACAAATTTCATACTAACATACCTATTTATAGAAGGTTGTAGAACATCCACCCTCGACGATTCTTCAGTTCCAAGCTTGCTCCAAGTATTATATCCAATTCTTGTATTCTAAATATGTAATTTGTCTATTGATTAACTGCCCGAACAACTCCTAAATGGGTACTCTTCTTCCCCATGGACCCCCAAGCTGCAATGGGTTGTATGAGAAGAGTACAAAAAATAGCATTCAGATTGTGTGTTTTCTCTAGAGCATGAGCTCCCTACCTTCCAAGTACATACACAATCTTGAGACCAAATGCAACACCAACTCACCAAGAAAACTTCCATCATTATGACATCCATCCAACATTAGGATGCAAAAAGGTAACCTCTCAAGTCCAATCCTCCTTTCTTATATAGCCATTGAGGATCATGCGATTTTTCAATCTTGTGTAAAATACTAATTATTTTAATTTTTAAATGCATATTGTAACGTTCCCAGCCATCAACCCCATGGTCAGGCCAACATTACTATGTGGAAAAACACTATTGTAACATATTATGCATTCTTATGAAATAGAATTTCTTAATTACAGTTAAACACGGCGTAAGCATATTAATACCGTTATCATACATAATCCACGGCATTAACAATAATTCATGAATACAGTGGAATACATGTAAACATTGCTAGAATCACAAACATGCATATTTACTTAAAATTATATGCATGTATATACTTATCTTTTAGAATGGATGTAATTCACCAACTACGTGTAGACCTCCCACCAACCTCCCATTCTTAGACCGCTTTGCTCATCACTCTCAGCAGTAGGTCACCCCCCGAGCTGGGACTAAGCTCCACCGGGTAGAGATTCCTAGGCTAGGCAGAGAATACAAGAAGACACATAGTCACAAGAGAAGGATTCTCTCCTAGGAGCCACTTATGCCCACTACCTACAGACTCTCATTCCCCACATGTCTGTCCCACCCTAGGAGTATACACCTTCATTGTCACCAAGACAGTCCATCGGCTGCTAACCTCCCTTCCCTTGGTCTTCAACAACATACCGGACCGAAAGTCTCCAAGCTCTGTGGTAGCTACAGGACTCCTTCGAGGAGTCCTCACTTCCTCCGTGCACTCTCTCACCTAGAGAGAGTCGCTCACAAACTGGGTAACCTACCTCTCAACAACAATGACCTCCCTCACACTGCCCAACAAGCCACACACAGTCCAGCACTGTGTGGCCACAACAGTCAATTGGGAAAATGGGTATGGACACCCGAAATGAAAACGATCAGCGCTACAACATAGCACAGCTCTGCGATTATAGGATGTGTTAAGCTTTCCAGCAAGCAACACAGGATGCATGGCTCAACAATTATGAAACATTCAGTTCTCTCAATCAACAATAAGGAATAGAATCACCTCTCTAGTTTTAGAGATGCATAAGGTGTACAGAGGTTCAATCACAGAGGCCAAATGCGTACATATGGAGGATGGAGGAATTGGAAGGTCGAACCCGAGATTCAGGTGATGGTTGGAGGACTGCCCACCCAACTCCCACGCAACAGTTGACAGAATGGCAAGAGAACCCCCAATAGGGCTCATTTCCTGGGTTAAATCGCATGCACCTGGGTCAACACATAAGCTGCATGGATCCCTCCCCAAGAACTTAGGACAAAACATAGATTTTGCATGGCTTTTGGGATAATATTAAAATATTATTCCCAAGGAATTAAGCCCCTAGGCTCCACACTTAGCCTCTATTTCCAACCTTCCAGCCCCCAATCCCTTAACCAAGTTTTGTGGAAGCTTAGTCCCCATCACTCATTCATCGTTGTCGGTCCACATGCAGAAATGTTTTGTATTAATATTGTGCATAATTACATGTACGAAAATCAGGCTCCTGGCCTTCAACACTTAGGCTTCTTGGCCTAATAACACATAAGCCCACTAGCTTATATAACTTGGGTCACCAGCCTTATAAACTTGAATTATAGTTCATAAAAAAGATTTATACTTCATAGACATGATTTACAACAGGGCTCGGCCTTGGGGACTTTACACATATTATTCACCCACTCATGTGTCACTCAATGCAATCATAATTATTTATTTAAAATATAGAATAAAGGTTATTAATCACATCCCAAAGTATTTTCCTATTTCTACTCTCAAATTTTCCCTAAATCCCTTTTCTTTTTTTTCATTGAGTGGGTGCACATGAAATTACTAATTTCTATTTAAATAAAATTGTTTTTCTTTCCATTTAACTCACCCCTTTCTATATGCATTTCCTTTTCCAATTATAAATAAATTGTGTTTCCCTTTTTACCAAACATGTGCATAAGTTTGTATGATCAATCAAACCACTCATGCAATTCATTCAATCTACCATGCTAAAATAAAGTGCATATGCAAAATTATACTTTTCTCCCAAGGTATTCATATATTCAAATACACATAAATTGATTCAAAGTCAATACCAAATGTGAGACCAGGTTACGTTAAAGCCTTCAAGTATATAGTACCAAGAGCTAGGCATAACCTCTACAACTCTTCAAGTACCCTGCACCAAGACCTAGACATAATCTTTAGAACTCTTCAAATGCATGATACCAAGGGTGCCATGCCCCTACATTCCCTTTAAGTACTACCTACCAGTATGTAGCAAGGGCACCATGTTTTCACATGCTCTTCAAGTATCATTTTTCAATGATGGGGGACAGTGCCATGGTTGGGACTGAGCTCACCGAATTCATTCACCATTGGTGAGGGACTAATGGTCATTGATAAAAAATGATTGACATCTTATTGTGCACCTCTTAGCATGGCCTCATAAGTGACTAAATATGTGGCCTACCCTTACAACAATGTGTAACCTCTAGGAAAGAACATTAAACAATATGTTTTTCAACCCATTCTATGGCAACGAGGCTAGTAGGTAGGAATAGGAAACCTATACCTCTTCTCTGTGATGGTGCTTATGTCGCATATCATCATACAACCCTTTAACCATGTGTAGGGTTATTTGGAAAATGTTTCCCTATCTCTACATACATCTAGAGACAACATATCTAATAACACTATATAATTATCATAAATAAACAAAAAGAAATGTCATATACATGTTACTCATACAATGATCGTACATAACCTGACCCTATCTTGGTGCACATATCTTGACTCGCTTCAGAGTCCATATGTACCTATGGTTCTTCCTTTTGCACTTGACAAACCATTAGTAGCATCATATAACATAATATATTTAATCATGTAACCACATGTTCATTTTCAATATTCAATAGCATCACAAGAATATCAAAGCATAAACCTTAATAGGCATATGTCCATGATAAACAATAATCACATCAAATTAGATCAGAAGTCTAGATCACATCATCCATAAATATATATGTCAACCAACTAGATTTTTCTTGTCACAAGAATGCCCTCAAATAATAACATCATATTAGTCAAATAAAGTCAAAGAAAAAAAGGGCATCACATGAGGGCCCTTGTTAACAAACTTCTTGTTGGATGATATGCATCAAAGAATATATATTTGTGTTGATCTTCTTCACAATAAGGTGCATGTAGTATGCATGTATTAGTGTCTTGAATCTTCCACCAATCCCACAAGTAATAATGTTAACATTAATAACTCATGTAATATCAATATTTTAATCATCACTTGTGTAGATCACACAACGCATCTCAAATTTCAATCCACTAATTAAAATGAAAATGAAAATCACTTTGATTCTTGTATGACTTTGGTGGCCACATCATAACTGTTTATATAAACATAGGAAGCACCGAGAGTATTTGAGTTTAAATTAATAATGAGATATTTTAGATGTCTATTATAATTAACTAAAAGCTTATTTATGTGTTAGCCATAACAACTGATAAGGGATGCAATCAAGCAACCATATTCCTGCAACAAAAAATTTTCGACCGCCAAGTTGATATAGTCGATGCACCAAAATCATCTCGATTTGATGGTGGTCACGATGGCTCGGACTTATACAAGAGACAATCATGTGAAAATGACCCAACAAAAAATAAGCTCGGAGATCTCCTTATTAAACTCTTGTACATGTCTAGATTACAATAACAACTTAGTTGCAACCCACAAATACCTTGTACAAATATAACATGGAAATAGAGTTGACATAAGCAAGCTACCACCCCTAGTGGAACATAATTCCATGCTAACTTCACCTTTACCACGCTAATTGAATGTTAAATAAATAATTTATAAAAATAAACAAAAGATAAATTAAATCCAAATTAAAGTAAAGTAAACTTTTACATTAAGGAATGTTAATCGCTGTATTTACCAAATAATATTTCAATACGATTACTATTATCCCCGAATAGAAATAATAAAGATCACAATAATAAATAGTAAAATCCGGTTACTATATGTCCCGTATAGAACTAATAAAAATCAAAATAATAATAAATAATAAACAAAACAATAAAAAATATTACAAACCCCGCAACATAAGGACAACATTGCTTCGAACCCTTGAAAATACGAATAAAATTGTAATGGACACCCTACGGAACCATCCATCATTTCTCTATTTATAGGAAAAAGGTCCGTTAAACCCCGCAACATACGGACAACATTACTTCGAGCCCTTCAAAATACGAATAAAATTTTAATGGACACCCATCATTTCTCTATTTATAGACAAAAGGTCCGTTAAATTCAAATTAACTTGACCCTCGTTTCTATCGATATCAAGGTGTTCATCTAATATCGGACGACGAAGTTGTTCAATCGTGCTTCATGAACTGAGCATTCCCTATTGTCTGATATTCGCAGGATTTTGCATTTTGATTATAAAATTCTTTGCTGGGTGTTGGTGTTAAGAGTCCTGATCTTCAAGGTGTTGGTGTTAAGAGCCCCGATCACAGGAAGAGACCATTCATCAAAACCCAGTTAATAAAACCCAGGAAGAGGCTTTCATCAAAACCTAGTTAATAAAAATGGCAGATGCTGCAGACAAGTCTTCTGCTGTGGATTTGTATGTTAATACGCCGATTGATAAGTCACCAGAGCTTCTTGCATCAGAGACGTTGGATTCTCCCGCGGAGCAGCCTGCTCCATATCGACTCTTTAACCGCCAGAAAACCGTTCATGAAGTCTTTGGCGGAGGAATGGGTGAGTAAATCTATTTACATGGAGAAATTATATTAGTTTTAGCTTTGATTGAGCAATGTCGAATAATGGTTTTGTGAGATTCTTAACTTGGGTTTATGTTTTTCTGTTCCATTTTTAAACCCCGATACTATCCTAGTCTCTGATCTTTGTAGTCTAGGGTTTTCCTGGGGTGACGTTGACTGATGAGCTTTTATAGTTTTAAGTCATCTTTTTAAGAACACGATAAGAGGAACTAATGGATTTTTACTGGTTAAATCCCCACACATGTTAGGAGACTGAGTTGGGATATGCCCATTGTCACCGTCACCACCAAGACTGCTACAAGTAAATCATAAAAAATTAGATAACAATCATTGAAAATTAAACTGATCTGCCTACCTAATTGTTATTATTTCATTTTTCAAACCCAATCTTCAGTAGCTCTAAATCACAAGCTCTAAATCGGGAAAAATCATAACATACCTACAATATCAAATATTGTAAATCCTCTGATATTGATATGTGAAATTCATTATATTTCTAAAAATTTTGTGTTTACCATAGAGAATATGATGACATCCACAACAGGAAACTGAATATATATGTTTCTTTTTTAAAGACAATCTCTGTCTACCCTTTTCCATTTTCATGTTGTGAAAATTACAGATAAGTCCACACTTTGATATTGGACAGATGCTCATGTTTTTGTTTTTAGATTTTAAAACATAGATACCTTATTTAAAGTTGATTGATTCATGTTGGAAAAACCTGTTTTTCAAAATTCTAGTACTACTCTCAATTGTGGTAACAATTTTAAATTGAATAGAGTCCTCATAAGCACTTAGTTTCTGGTTTGAAGTCCTAAATCAAAAACTTCAAATTTGGTAGATGTTCATGTTTTTATTTTAAGATTTTCAAACCTTTAAATATTGGGGTCAGGTAGGGATAAGTTGATTTCAAATTTGAGAGTATTTTTGTGTAAAAATATGTTTTTTAATGGTCTCATGGATTAGCTCAAGTGGATAAGTGCAGTTGTTTGCTAGAATGAGATTTCAAGGTCGAATCCATGACTCCAATCCATGGCTAAGAGCCTGTTTAAGGCCTCACTTCCAAGAAAAAAAAATATGTTTTTTAAACTTATGATACTATTTAATTATGGACTCGAGTTAGAATTCAATAGAACTTCCATTCCATTAGCGCCCAATTTCTGGTAGTAAACACTAAAATTTAAGGCCCTTCATCTTAAACATTATAATTATTTCTGGTAGTAAACACTAAAATTTAAGGCCCTTCATCTTAAACATTATAATTTTTGTCCCAAATACAGTGCCTCGAATCCTAAAACCTGAACCTAAACCACATAATTTTTGTCATAAACCCCGAAACCTAATTTCTATAAGTTCTGAATCATTTCCATTTCTTGGTTTGGACATTATTCTTGGTAGAACTGATGGACGTTTGTTGTTTACTTACTATTTTTAAAGTTTGGTTTTGTTGAACTGTCATGTC
>JASDQU010106430.1:20789-43632 GCA_032191745.1 Picea mariana
ATGAAAACATTGCCCTAAAGGGCTTAAACTTGTTGCAATATATTTGATATTTTCTCTCTTGGATTGCCTATGTATTGGGATTGATGTGAAGTGAAATATTGTATGTTGTTTTTTTTTTTTTAATTTAAATTATGGCTCAGCCCTAAGGATGATAATTCAAAAGAATTAGATCCATGGAACCTCTAAGACTTGTCTGCGGCATAAGGTCTATCATCCAAGAGTAAGCCACCTATAATATGCAATTCCATCATATACCACCAAGGGTTAACCATACAACATGTGTCCTACATATCATGTAGAAACCCCAAGAAAGTGTTAGATACATTGAGAAGTCACCAAGCTCCATAAGTCTCCAATGCTCCAAGGAAGAATTCTATGAAAGTATCCATATAAGGTCTATCAACCAAGAGTAAGCCACATATAATGTTCAATTCCATCATAGACCACTGAGGGTCAACCATACACCATACATCCTACATCTCATGTAGCACCCCCAAGCATGGTGTAAACACTTTTGTAGTGATCCTGAAACTAATAATTAGAAATATAATCATGTGATTCCTATGGTCTAGGAAAAGGGAGAGTGAGTGTATCACCTTGGTTAAATGGCAGGCCATTGAAAGACCAAAAGACTTAGAAGGTTTGGGAGTGAAGAATATAAAGAATTATAGGAAGGCTCTAGTATCTAAGTTTGTATGGAGGTTGATCCAAAATAAGGGGATGTGGAGCAAAGGTATTATCCAAAAATATATTGAACCTAATTCAATAGAATATAAGCTTAGAATATCTTACAAGAAGATTCAAAATGTGTCAACCGTTTGGAAGGCCATTATTCTATCGTTTCTATAAGTTGGTTGATATGGAAAGTTGGAGATGATGAAATAGTTCATATTGGTGTTGTGGGAAGTGGCCATACATATAATATTCTTGGAAGATTATTTGATACTCTTCATGGGAAGGGAATTTTCATTATAGCTCCCCTACCTTACCAAACCATACCACCATCTACCATCAATAATGGAAAATGGCAGACTCTTTATATTTGAATGAGATTGAATGTGAAATCTAGGAGGCATATATAGATAATTTTAAGAGAAGCCATGTCAAAATCAAAGAGATAAAAGATGGACTAGTATGGTCCAAGAACCCTTCTTTGGAAATATAGACTCCTTGGGTTAAGTTATAATACCATGTGCGAAAATGAAAAGCTCAAGGAAATCCAATGGTGGTCGAAACCACTAAGATTTGATCCTCTCTTAAATCTATAATAGTTATGTGGTTGGATAAAAGGAACAAATCCCTCACTCGGGAAGTATTATAGAAGATGAATAGGTAGGGGCCTAATAGATGTCCCCTATGTAAGGAGAATGAAGAAACCATTAGTCATTTGTTAATCTCTCATGCATATTCTAGCATAGATTGGAAGGAAATAGAAAACGTGGCAAGGATTAAAGAAGGATGGCAAGCATAGACAATTGATTCTTTCAAAACTTGACAATCAAAACAAAAAAAGAAATTATCCAACGCCCTACCTTTGACAGCAGCACGTGGCATTTGGTTTGCAAAAAATTGCATCACTTTCTTGGATAGACACATCCCATTGTATCAATGTGCGACCCAAATCGAATCCATATTTTAAAGTTTCAAGCCTCATCCGAAGATTAAACATTGATGACAAAGACTTCAAGAGAATTTAGATACGTTTGGAATTTGGGGGTGTTTTGAGGAAGCATGTTAGGGAAACTAGGGGGATTGATTGTCTATTTTTATGAGTCTCATTTTTTTAAGTTCAAGGTATGTTTGGGTAGGGGAACCAACAATTATGTTGAGATTATTTCATTGAAATTAATTCTATTTTTTTCTTTTAAAAAAAGGGCTTCTAAATTTCATGTTTTTGGTGATTCTATTGTGGTGATTAAATAGATGATGAAAATCTATAAGATTGAAAATCTATTTTTGAAACCCATTTATGAGGAGATTATGAGATTCAAATTTTCCTTCAACACCATTTTAATTGCTCATGTCTATAGAGAGTAGAATGTAGAAGTAGATACTCTCTCCAAAGATGGATTGCAATTTGGTTTAGGTCTTTGATATTTGCTAGAATCAAAGGATGGATAGATTTCTACGTATACTCTTATCTTTGGATTCATCAATAATTAAGTGTTTCCTTTATGTGGATGTTGCATTTCCCTTTTTTCTTTATTTTGTGGAGTGAAAAWTTATTGCTAGGTTCTAGTATAGGATCAACATGTCTTAGACATTTGTGGCTTTATGGCTCTTTGTTTGTAACAATTCTAGAAGGATCATTGACACTATTTTTGTATAATCTARTGACACTATCATGGTTTTTTCATGATATCATTATGTATCTTTGATAAGARTCTTATTAACCTAACTAGGGAACATTTCATCGATAAGTCATGACTATATTGACTATTTTGATATATAATTTTTCCATAAAATGATCTTGAAATGCAATAAGCATATATAACATGTAACTTTCTTTCTTTTTGAATGAAATTTTTTATTTTTTTCAAGGAAAATACTAGTAATATTAAAGTTTTCAGGTCATAACCTAGCTTGACACCAAATTGASGTATGAGACCTTTTTTTTGTGGGAAAATGGACCCCCTTTATGTGGCAATTTCAATACTTAGTCTATGAAGGTGTACATACCCTACTGCCTCTAGACTCAAAATTGCGACCTCCAAGGAAGAAACACATGGTATTAATCATTAATCCTCGTCAAGTTGTACTATAGATATATAGTGGGCCTAATGGTTAAGAACATGTATTTCCTTTTTCGAAGTCCCAAGTTTGACGATAATGATAATAACAATTTTATCACTCCCTGTTGTACAAGGAATACTATAGTCAATGTGCAAGTTTTGTGCATTGATAATAATCTATCATTTTCAAAGCATATATCTTAAGTTTTAATTTAGATTGGTTTCACATCTTATTGTGGCAGCGAACAAATGTTTCAACAAATCCATATTCACCACCATAATAATAAATCACTGACATACTACATTAAATTCACTTGCTCTAACACTAATGCTTCTCATTAATGTCTCCTATATGAGTTGTGAGTTATTGAAAGGAATTACAATACATTGTCATCTCCATTGACTTCCATTTATTGGAATTAATATTCCTTGTTGTCATGTGCAATGATTTCCACTTGGAAATTCCCTTACAATAAATTACAATAACTTGACTCCTTGGTATCCTTAAGAATAAATGAATTCAAGCACTCCCCTTAAAAATAGACTACCTCTCTCTTTATGATTTTAAACAGACTTTTCACATGATGTTGACATGCCTAACAACTACTTAAACTCTGTATGACGTTGGTATCTGGTCTCATCTATGTTTCTTATATTACACTCGTTCACTCTGAAATCTAAAAAATTTCCATCCCTCGGGCATCATATCAATCATTTTCTCTACATCAAATTTGATCCCTTAAATATAATGAACTCTCATAAATTTCTAGCACTTTCGTCAATCGTTTTGTGAACATCTAATTTGATCCCTTAAATTAAATTAAATATGTTACAATTCAACCCATCATTTTTATAATTATTACACATTTTGGTTATCATTGCTTCTCATATCCTTACCTCAATTTATTATCTATTTTAAAAATGATTTCTTTTTGGATTATTTGATGTAAATTGATCCATACGACAATGTATATAGTGTAGAAAAATGATATTTTTTTGTGTGCAGATGGTCCCATGTCACCCAACTTGGATTGATGCCTATCCGATGGGTGACGAGAGGCACGTAGTATCCTCACCTTGTTGGCGTGCGCCCACCATATATTTTTTAAAAGCCCATACTTGCACTTCATATATATATAACGTAGATGCAAGGACAAACAACAAACAATCCAAAATAACACTTATTTCTACTTATAAGTAGTTGATAGTAATGAGGCGCATGCAAATATTCCTTAGACCTCCACGCTCACACAGAGGATCCATATGGTAGGGAGGGATATAGAATCATATATTATATAAATTTTCATTCAATACCAATAAGTGCCATGTTCAATATTATAAGTAATCATGTCCTTTGTTATTGGTCCATCGCTAGGGAGTATTAGTAATTGGTTCACATTGTTATATTAATTTTTACACCAAAACCAATGAAAACAAAAGATTTTAATCAAAGTTTTAATCTATCCATGAAATTCAGGATCTCACATTTTCTTTTTTATCCTAACTTTTCAGTTTGACTTCTTATTTGGCTTCTTCTCCAGACATAGTGCAAAGTCTATCATTTGAAACTTAAGAAATGATCAATACATAAAGGTGTGCATCTCTTGAAGTTATCTTTTTTATCCTAACTTTTCAGTTTGACTTCTTATTTGGCTTCTTCTCGAGACATAGTGCAAAGTCTATCATTTGAAACTTAAGAAATGATCAATACATAAAGGTGTGCATCTCTTGAAGTTAATTAATGCTATATCGAGAGGTAGCATTAGTTTGTTAACATTTAATGTTTACTCTCTTCACTCCCTTTCTTCACTGAGTAGGGTTACTTGTTCAGTTAGGTTCTTGAATCAGGTTACATGGCCAATGCAGAGGTTGAGAACCATGCGTGTAAGGACACACAACCACCCTCGTATTTCTTCTTTACCTTCTCACCTACTCAAACTCCCTTTCATATTCTTGCTTGCAGCTCAATCCCCAACATCAAGCTTCGGTCTTGCCTTCTTCTTTACCTATTCACCTGCTCAGAGGTAGAGCTGCCTTTTTCGTTACTTCTGTCTCTAGCTTAGGGCTCTGGAACCTGGCGTAAGACTGACTCTCGATTGACTCATGCATCCAGTTCCTCAACTGACTCTCGATTGACTCATGCATCCAGTTCCTCAACTTCACTCGATTTTCCTATGCTCCTCAAATGATGAATCGAGGTATCCAATGCTGTCAGAACCAACCCTCAATGTGTTCGGTCTAGGTAAGCCCCGTCCAGCTAACATTGAAGTCTGACCCTTTATCTCTCGGTCTATATATATGTTGGCATCGTCCTCTTGACAACCGCTCTCACTCAACTCGCCATCAATTAAATCAATCCAGGCTGTGTTGCAACTAATCACTCTCTGCTCCTCAACAAATTTGGAATCAACTTAAGTAACAATATTGTGGGTTAGGCTTATCTGGTACCTTCCTTATTATTCCCTTCCCTCCCCTTCTTCTTCCCAGCGTTAGGGGCTATTGGGCTTGGTTGGCTGGCCTTTGGGGGTGGAATGATTTGGGCCTGTATTTTTTAAGATGGACTGGAGGTGGACAAAACAACCAGACAATAAATTCTCAACACAGGTATATATGGTTGCTTAACTGTTCATGTTTCACGTTTTCCTACTTTAATGGTCATAGTGCTTTATAATTAAGTGGACAAATAATAAATAATGAATGGAGGAGTTGCGGTTTATGTACCTGTCCCTTATGCCTAGTTATATAGAGAGTAATCTTTGTTCCAAGGAGAATGTTGAACTAGATCGTCCTTCTGCGCGTTCATTAAGTGATGTTGAAGCTACTTGACGTCGAAGTTCCATTTCACCGATGAAAATCCGATTGCAAATACCATCAGCGTGCAAGCCATTACCATTCCATCGAAGGGTCACCCTCGACCCATCAAGGGGTGTTTGATTCCGGAGCTGGTCTTTTCTTCGGTACTTGTTTCTGAGAATAGTTTAGCTCGTCTACTGAATAGGAGCTCTTTTTAGAATGGATAATATCAGTCTCTTGTGTTTTGGTTTGGCAGGATTCTTCGGATTGTCTTGAATTGGAATTGGACCAAACCAGCTTTCCTTGAACAGGAATAGAATCCGTAACAAGAAAGACACTGTCTATCCTATATTGGAATCTCTCCTTTTGACGAGCAACTACTTTTTTCCTCGTTTGAGGGTTGTCATAATAACCGAGACGAACTAAATTGTTCTTGGACCCTGTACAAATTTCAACGGAACCTGTACAAATTTCAACGGTTTCTAAATGATCTTTTCTTTCAAACAAAGCTTTGCTCATCTGTGAGAATTTAGTTTCTCTATTGTTTAGGGTACAATCTTTTGCTTGAGATGCCTAAAACGCATATATGGAACATGGACAATAAGAACGTGGAGGGCATGCAAGCATTGATGTGTTTCAATTGTCACCAGCAATGCTACATTGCTTCCACGGCCAACCGACACATATTGTTTTTTTATTTTATTTGTCCACTATGGTTTATATTATTTTCCCATTACAGATTCTATAAAGGTATGCGCCGAGTTCCAGAGGCTAATAACTTATTTTTACATCAAGTATCCAAGCAGATAGAAAACTATATATAAATTACTTTAATCATCAAATATCGAAGTAGAAGTGGACTAGTCTCAGCTAAATGAGTTGTTCACCATCATTGTTTATGTGGGTCTTCAAATTTTTCTCGAGGCTGGCCAATCCTAAGATTTATGATGCTGATATTGTGTTTACACTATCATGCAAACCCTGGTTATTACATGCAGTGAAACTGCTTAACTTACTCTGACTACAAGTACCCTACAGGTCCCTAGTGCTTTAGAGTACCTTGGCCGTGATATTATAGTGAAAATAATGCACAGATAACATTTATTGTATGTTCCTACAGAGTATGTTTGGGGTTCTGAGTGCTAAAAAAATTGCGAATTAAGACCACAGAACAAACACATTCACAAAATCTATCGGGGATAAGAGAAGTCTACTTACCCTTTAAAGGTGTTGGCTGGAAATGTTCGAGTTGGCGATCATTATCATATATTGTATATGTTTTCATTGACTTAGGACATCTAAATTCTTATATTGATACTCATGATTACTTATTTGTGTGTTACTTCCATCCATGAATCCTGGATAGTTGTTGAAATCTTTTTCTTCCTAATTGGGTGAGTAAATTTTTTCTGTTATGGTACTTCTATTTTTATAAATCCAGGAACATGACTGGTACAATATGTCATACACACATCTATATATATAACATTTGTTTGAGTTTCATGAGATGTAATTGGATTTATTTTCGAGATAAACATTTTTCTCTTTCCATGACACTTCAGGGAGATTAGCATGCTTTCTAAACGAAACTCAAAGATCATACTATGATTTTTTCACCACGCACTACATGCACTCTATACTGTAAAATTGTTTTACCGAATTAGAGAAAAATGGATCATGCTCCTCTTTCTTAAACTTCTGGTAGTGACATAAACTAGTGACCGGGTGATTGATGAGCATAGTGGGATTTTCGGTACCTATGAATTTTTCATTTGAGGTTGGTCAATTACGAATATAATTGTTTACTCGCGTTGCTTCATTTCAAAGCTTCGATACTACTACCCAATTGTAAGGCAAATTGACTCACAGTCTTCTCTTCTAAGACTCAAAGAAACCTCTTTCATTTTGTATTTACATAAAAACTTCCAAGGAGGTTTGTATTAAATAACATATTGGGATTGGGTGATGGAGTTTTTGTGTGGGCTATCAAACTCTATCCAAATGGACACAAGGTCGATTTCACTCTCATTCTGATTTTTGGGTTTTAGAAGATAAGTTTTCGAATAATAGATCAAAAAATCATGAAGTAGATAGGGGTGAAAAAGGATTGTGACACAGAAAATGGCTTACTATTTCCGGTGTAACATTCCCAATTCCAGGATTTTCATACTTTGAGCAAGCCATTTTGCAAGAGACAATGTCATTGAGAATATAGTGTCAGCTTCAAACAACATTGTCGCCAATTTCTTCTCAGCTTGAATGTTGAGATAAAAGTTTATTAACAATAACATCATTTCAGGGTCCTAATTAACCAACCAACTAGTAGATATTTATGTCATTGAGAATATATTATCAGCTTCAAACAACTTTGTAGCCAATTTCTTCTCAGCTTGAATGCCGAGATAAAGCTTATTAACAATAACATCATTTCAGGGTCCTAATTAATCAACCAACTAGTAGATGTTTCAAACTATATATAGAGCAATCAAACATCTACACAACAAAAGCAGTCTATCAGGTGTGACAAATAGACAACAATGAGAACATAATTGCCACATTAATAGTTAAGCCATGAATTGTTTTTCATTGCAACTTAGAAAACACACCTGCAAACTACACGTACAGGATTATGAAGATGACCACTTATATACAATCGATGCCAATTCAGGACATCTCTAATCAATTCATGCGTGCCAATTACACTGTACTTGATTTTCTTATCTCTCCAAAGAAAAAATGAACTCCAACTCCAATCTCCTCAAAAACTTTTTTAATCAAATAATCTCCTCAAAAACGTTTTTAATAATACAAATGTGTTGTGGAATACTAAATGACCACTAAAACCTACCCTAGGAAAGGTGGGTATCTTGGATGTGTAAAAGGGTTGGTAGCTTGTATGTGTAAAATCCTAGAAATTAACTTCTGTAAAATCCTTTCACATTTCCTTTGAAATAGCATATCTAAAAATAAGATTTGACTTTGATCTAATGGTTAGTGGATTTCCTTCAAGAATTTCTGTGGAAAGTTTTGAAGTTTGTTTATTTTAAAATGCTAGAGATTTGAAACCGATAACACATTGATCAATCAAGTTAATCTAGAAGCAGATTAACACATTGCTATGCAACTGCTCTTGTTTCTCTACAGTTTATCTTTAAAAAGAAATACAAATTATATTATAATCAATCATGCCCTTTGTTATCTCTATAGTTAATTTCTAGAAATAAATACAAATTATATTTTGGATATAATGATATTGAATCTAATCGTGTAAAAGGATAATTCTAGCTAGTCCCCTCGTATATGGTTTAATATATGGTTTAAGTATTTGTATAAATGCGATGTCATGTTGTAAATTGATTGGATGTCGGGACTTTCAAAATCATTTGCCTTTTATGTAAAATCATTAATATTTGATGAGATTGAGAAAATAAATGTTTTACTATGTGTTTATTGCATTCTGATTAACTTAAATTGGATTTATGACAACCATTGAGAATCTAGACTAGTCAAACTATTGATTTATGTTTTTCTATAATTCCAGTCATGTCACCTTATTCTTCCCACCCATGCAAAATCATGGTGGAATCATAATTTTGTTATGATCCCCATCTAAAGAAGAGATAAAAAAGGAATATGAGCATAAAGTAGTATACAGATTCTATGAAGGGGGTTACGCATTAAAAAGTAACTCGATATTTTTCCATAATTCACAAATTACTCTACTAGAAGAAATGGGCTAAAATAAAGGAAAGTACATGGGATTTGTAAATCCTCTTGATTCCCATGGAAAATCCAAACTTCAATTTTCAAACCTGATATGCTTCTCTAAAACTACACAAAATAAGAGACAAACATTCCTCAATTTTATCAAGCATATAATCAAGTAATACAAACTTATAATAAAAGAGTAATAATTAATAACAAATAACCAATTCAACCAAAAATCATTAAATTGAAAGAAAATTGGTATAATGTTTCATAATGATTGGGGGTGAAAAATAAATATCTTTATATATTTATCAAATCAGAATAAAGATAAGAGAATATACTATATTATTTGATGTGGCACTTTCGTCATTAGAGGTTGGGATCCTCTCGCCTAGACCGCCGATCAACTTCAACTCCATATGCAAGTTCTAGTTTTACTTTAGATGGAAACTAGAGGGGAGTTTAGGTCCAACTCAAAACCAAACAATGCAATCAAAACCAAGAAGTATTAATAATGAATAAACTATAAAAAAAATCTAATCAAACAATCCTATAGACAATTCTCCATCATGTATGTGCTCTAATTAATCATTGTCTCTTCTCCCAACATAAGACTATTATTCATACCATGATGAAGTGATTTAGCTCATGGGGATGGAGATCAAGGTTGTAAAAATGTACAACCTTTATTATCTTCACTTAAGAGCATGCATTTTGGGCATTTATTATTTTTTTAGCAACTTTGAAGGTGCTCGCGGATTGCATGAAGGGAACTCGTAAGCAACTCAAGAGTTTTCAAAAGGAAACTCACAAAAATAAAGTTATGAACTCAAACAATATATAAATTAAATGAAGAAATTATCATAAATAAATAACCAACATAACATCTATTATCAACATAAAATCAATCATCAAGAATGATGAAACATAACTATAACACCTAGAAAAAGTACACACTTGAGTGATCATAATAAATGTATCTCATACTTCATAGCTAATGCAGGTGGAAATCCATATTATGAGTGTAACCAACACTATCCACATTGGATTTAACTAGTGTTTAATATCCATGAATTAGAAGAGTGAAGACATGTGTCTTATATAAGAAGGTTATGTAAGAGGTGGGAGTGGTGTGATTGAGAGATGTGTATTTGTGAATATATAAATAAACATTTTTAGTCGATGTGAGGGTGTGTGGTGGATGTGGAAATATATTGAGTGGAATCAATGCCTAGTATGTATGAGTTGGAGAGTAAACACAAGTTTCTTATATCAGAAGGTTATGTAGGTGGTGGGAGGTGTGTATTTATGTGCAAGTAAAATTGAACAGTTTCACCCCTAGTGATGGTGAGTGGTGGAAATTGAAGGTCACACAATGCAAGGCATGGCATGGAAAGGCAATACATGGCATGGCATGGCATGGAAAGACAAGGCATGGCATGGCAAGGCAAGACATGCCATGGAAAGTCAATGAAAGGAATCACATGGCATGAAATGGCATGACAAGGAAAGGCATGGCATGAAATGACCTGCCATGGGAAATGATGGTAGTGAAAATAAAGACAAGGCATGGAAATGCATGGAATGACATGGCATGACATGGAATGGAAAAGAATGACATGGAGAGGAAAGTCAAGGCATGGAAATGCATGGCATGGAAAGGAAAGGCATTGAAAGGAAAACCATGCCATGACATAAAATGGCAAGGAATGGCATGGAAAGTCAAGGCAACGCAACACATGGCATGACAAGGAAAGGAATGACATGGAATGGGATGGCATGGAAAGTCAAGGCATGACATGGAAAGAAAAGGCATGACAATGTATGGCATGGAAATGAAAGCCATGGAAAGGCATGACATGGCAAGGCAATGCATGCCATGGAATGTCATGGCAAGGCATGGAATAACATGGAATGGCATGGTAATGCAAGGCAACCCATGGCATGGAAAGGTAAGGAAATGGAAGGAAATGCAATGGAACACAAGGTAATTAAAGACAAAGCATGGCATGGAAAGGCATGTCATAGAAACTCAAGGAAAAATAGGGAAATGCAAGGAAAGGCATGTCATAGAAAGTCAAGGAAAAATAGGGAAATGCAAGGCAAGGAAAGTCAAGGAAAGGCAGAGAAATGCAAGGAAAGGAAAGGCTAGACATGGCAAGGCAAGGAAAGGCATGGGAAGGAATGGAAAGGAAAGGCCTATATATAGGTGTAGGTATATGTATAGAAAGGAAAGGCAAGGTAAGACATGGAAATGCATGGCAAGAAAATGCAATTCTTGGCAAGAAAAGGCATGGAAAGGCATGGAAAGGCCATGCAATGCATGGCAAGGCAAGGCATGGAAATGGATGGAAATAAAATGCAATTCATGACAAGAAAAGACATGGAAAGGCCATGCAATGCATGGTAAGGCAAGGCATGGAAAGACATGGCAAGGAAAATTCGTGGTATAAGTATAGGTCTAGTTATGACAAAGCATGATAAGAAAAGGAAAGCCAAGGCATGGCATGGCAATTCAAGGCAAGGAAAAGTATGGCATGGCAAGGAATGCCGTGATATGTCAAGGAAAGGCATGTAATGGCATGGAAACCCAAGGAAAGGCAAGGCAAAGTAAGGTAACACAAGGTAAGGAAAAGGAAAGGAAAGGCTAGGAAATCAAGAAAAGCAAAGGTAAGGCAAGGAGAGGCTAAGAATTGATCACATACTTTGTTGTGGATGGTCCATCCTCTTGGCATCTTGCACATTCATCCATTAAGTTGGCTACCTTGGAATTAACACTTGTGGAGTGGTTTCATGCCAAGAGGATGGACTTTCCATTGAATTAGTTAGAAAATAGTAATATTTTATTGTATAAGAGAAGAGACTCACTCTATAAAGAAGAGTTCTCTCTCTCCATTGTAAAGGGTGGAGAATTTGGTTATTTAGGACCTCTCCTCTTGGGATACTTTCTAGAACATTTTGGCAAGTTTAATGGAGAATTGGAGGTATATTTTGATTTCATGTGAGGCTTTATTGTGCACTCATATTTTATGTGTTGATTTTGGATTAAGAAAACCTTGTAACATGTTGTGATTGCCATTATAATGAACCATGCTTTATTTTGGATAGGGTAATGTGAGGTTTCAACTCTGCTATTTATATTGTGATTAAGATAGCCTACATGATTCTTATTATTGGTTCCTCTACTCTTAATTAGGATGGGACTTTAGTCTTTCGTCAAATTTAGCTCCTTGAGAACCATTAATTACTTATGGATTTATCACTTAGCAATATTTTCCATCATAAGAGACTTAGCAATATTTTCCATCATAAGAGATTAGTTAATGAGTAACACAATTTAATGCCAACACCACATGTGCAAGGAGTACCATCTAATAACAATGGAGGATTCAGTGGATGGATTATAAGAAGTTTACTCTTTCCTGTACTTCGTGGAAACGGATTGGGTGGAGATGAGATAGGTGGGAACAATACGACGGGCTTTTTTGGTGCAAGACTTCCTGAGTTCCAACGTGTTCAAGAACATAAATTTCTTCCATTCATAACCTTATGAACAATTCTGATTTGATACGAAACTTGATTATGAGTAATCGACAAGTATGAGAAATTATTGAGAGGAACCCAAATATTGCAGATATACTCAATGATCATGGCACTCTTAGACAAGCATGCTTTGGATGCAGTAAGGAATTCCGAAATCATGTTAGAGGCCATGAGAAACATTAAATCATTTTTTGAAATATTTAATATGCTTAGTCGTATGTATCAAACATTTTAAGGGTCGTTTCTCAATGCAACTACTTGGGCTCCAATCCTTTTGTTGCTTTATTTGGACAAGGGTCGGGCCAGACAAGAGATTAAACAACAAATCCTTCCACCAATACATGTAAAGCAACTTGATCGCATGATCCAAATACAAATCCCCTTCCCAATCATGGAATCCTACATGTAAGTTGTTTTATTGGGTTTGTAGTTATAACATTATGTTTTTGACTGTTAATTTGGATTTTTTCCACGACCTGGTTTTCAATTATTGAACTATGTACCCATTAAACACACTAGGAACAAGAGCTCCCTATGCTCAAACAACCAATGGGCGAAGGTTTTCCCCTATGCTAGGCTCAAGGAAGATAGGCATTGGAGGTGTACCCAGCACTTTTCTGCGAGAATTTGGTAGGATGAGCCGTGGTTCTAGATTGTTTGATCCTTCTAGTATGTAATAGTTGATACAAAATCAGACATGCAGCTTGAGAGTGAGCACGTCGAACAACATAAACGGATTATGGCGAGAAAGAAGTGAACGAAAGCTGAACACTATATAGAAGCTCGTTCCTGAAGTGATGTGCACAATTCGGAATTGTTAATTGAAAAGACAGTCGAAAAACACAGAAAAACAAAGAGGAAATCCGAATTGTTAATTGTCATAGAAATAGATAGTTGTAATGAGTAGTAAAAGAGAAAGAACAAAGTAAATTGAGTAGAGTGAGGAAGGAGTTGACCAAGAGCATGTACGGGAATCACAAACTCTCCACAGTTGCAAGTTCTGCAATCTAGCAATTAATATGAAGGAGAAGACGATTGCCTATAAGACTATGCATGCATGTGCACGTATTAGTACTTAGTGCTTTATATAAAATCATTAATTTGATCGTCACATGGGAAATTGGTGAAACTGATACACGATATTTAAACGTTTTCATAGAGTTACGCAGAAAGTTTCAGCTGTTGGATAGAGAAATGCGTTGAGGAGGTGATCTTTAATAAAGAAAAAATCACGTGTGAGAAGAAATAGTGAAGAGAGTGGTAGAAAACCAACGATTAGCAGAGGAAAGGTAGTAAAGTTAGAAAAAGAAAATGAAAAATAAGAAAAAATTAATGATTTTAAATTAAAAGAAAAGAAGGAAGATTAATTATAAGAAAGAGGTTATGGGTAAATTATAAAAATTTGAAGAGAAAAAGATAAAGATACATGTCATTTTCATATTTTCAAAAGAATTTATTAGTAAAAATTTAATCATAAGATTTTTTTACTTTTAATTTTGTTATTAATATTTTCCTTTTATATAATACTTGTAAACTCTATGTTAATAACTGAAGGAATCAATCATCTCTCTTATATCAGTGTGTAGAAAGCATGTATAATAAGAAATATTTTTCTTTCCATTATTTTATATGTATATAAAATTCATTAAAGTGGTATTGAAATATTTAATATTATGAATTTTGTTTTCAATACTATGTATCAAGTATATGTTGAGTATAGAAGAAATTACAAAAAAAAAAATTACAAATATATTTAAATATGTATATAAAACACATTAATAATTACAAATATATTTAAATATGTTTATTAATCATTTCAAGAATTAAAGTATTTCTCATCTTACTTTGTTTCAATACCATTTTACATTGCACATTTTTCATATGATTATACCCTGAAACTTAATGACTTCATAGAATCAAAGTCATGGTAAACATATCCCAACCATAAGTGAAATGTGGAGCATTTAAACTTGCTTGTTGCCAACATGCTCTAGACATCCCATGCTTATACAACAAATATGTCAAGTTTAAATCCACATTCATGTCCAATCTCCTATAAACTACTAAAGTATATAAGAAAGAAAAAATGTATCATATTAATTTACATGTCTAAACTAAAAAAACCATAATTATGTGAAACAAATTTTTGTCCCATCATAAAGATTGATATTAACATTACTCCATGTTTTAAACCTTGTTTTTTTAGGCCAATCTACACACGAAGCGGTACATCATGGTGCCCCATGAAAATAAGAAAATCCAAAATACTCATACTGTAACTGTTTGTAAGGTTGATACGAAAATCCAAAATACCTTATAGTGTAACACTGTAACTGTTTGTAAGGTTGATACAAACAGTTAGAATAAATTTACAAATGAATAAGTTTCAATTTGGTAGAGAATTCCAATTTCATTTGACAAAGTATTACTATTTTAGCTATTTCATATCCACCATAAGTTTAGGAATATGTCCAATCAAACGATTCATCTATAAATGTAACTTGTTTCAAGAAAATAGTTTAACATTTGTGTGTGATAATTCCATCCCACTTCTACGTTAGTTTGTTTATATATGTGGTTTGAAATCAGATAAAGGTTTGTGTCCTCTTTGTGCGTAAATGTGAGACTTAAATTTGTGTATTTCCAGCATGGAAGATCATTGGAGTGTCATCGTCATTAAGAATATGTGATTGTTGAAGAGTCGTGTGTCCTTGAGGATAATGCCCAAAAATAGCTACAATGTGTTAGAGGGTAATTTGATTTGAAGAGGTCGCCATAAAGGTTCCACTAGACATAGAGGAGTCTGATGTAAAGAGGAAACTATCCAGGAAAGACATGTGGAAGAAAGAGGGAGTTTTTTGTGATTCAGATCGTTGTGTGGAAGTGAGAAAAACAAGAAAGTAAAGAGTTGAAGGTAATTAAAGAATTGTTTAAGAAGTTTGTTGATTGTTTCATTTAGGAATTATGGGAATTATGTTTTATTGTGAGTAATATGGAAAATACACTAGTTGATTCTTACCTAAATCAATCAACTAATTTAGATGGAAAAAACTATGTGAATTGTAAGGTTACGATGGAAACATTAATTGTAACTTACCTAGATCAATAAAACCCAAAATAATTTTCTCTATGCTCTGATTTGAAATGTAGGTTGATTTGAAATTCTGATACCAATTAATTAATAAAGAAGCATGAACATATGCAATAATCAAAATTCATGATGCCATAAAAGAAATGATCCATATGACATGTACAACAATAACCAACAACAAAACATAGCATAAACACATCATATCCCAAAGATAATAATTAATACAAATAGGAATATAAATATACAAGAAAACAAGTGATAGAGAGGAGAAATTATCTTTAATAAATCCTATCACAAACTCGTTGTAGACCAAGTTTGTTCCACCTAACGTTAGGCACTATCACCACTAAGAGAGGGTTATGAATCCACAAGGATAGATCTCAAACCAACACTCAGTTTCCGAAAACAGTTAGCAATCAAGCTCTCATGGCTTTCTCAAACATGCAAAAAATCCAGTTTATCATCTCTCTTTCCCCTCATCCTGCACCACCCAAAAACATGAACCCCCTTCACTACCACACAATGCCTTATGTTGTCCACCTCTTTCTAGGGCTGCAGTGAAATCTCAATGTTGGAAACTCTCAATATTTTCAACTATGGACAATTATCTCTCAACCACCATTATTCTCATGCCCATAGGAATCCCTCCCTTTTTGGAATAATAAGAAATTAATTATAGCCAACCAACCATGTTTGTTTTCCTTCAACAATTCATCTTTCCTTCCCCATGCAAAACCAAATGAGCGGAAGAGTGTATTAGAGAGAAATGACTCAAAAAATGATTTCACTCAGAATGAATGGCCAATCCCTACGTCATTAAAAAATGGAGTTTTAATATGAATATCATAATGTGGCCTTCCCCCAAGACACTCACATAACCCCCTCTTTCTCTCCAAAATTCCAAGGTGGGTAAAATAAAAATAATTTAAAAAATATAAGGGCTTATCCCTTCAACTTTCCCCTTTTCTCGTGGAATCATAGCACCCTATAACTCTTGTCCTTGTCCATATCACAACAAATGATGTATTCTATTATTAATAATGATCAAAGTATTACATTTCCTAGGCACTCTGAAACTTTTCAATTGTTAAGGCATTCCATCATTTCATCAAATAAACAAAATGCATTATTAATATGGGAACTGAAAACCAGGGTATTACATTGATGGAAGGATACAATGTTTGGATGCTTGTATCTAGAGATTAATCCAAACATACAACCCCCACAAACATATTTTAGTATTGGGAGAAAGGATAAATCAAGGAAAAGGTACTCTTTATAATGTCTATCTCACCTTATTTTGATGATTTGACAGGTATTATTTTGCAAAAGGAAGAACATAGAAATAATATTAACTACAGGTCTTTGAGTTCATATTTGGCATTGTTAACCAAAGAAAAACATCCATACAAAGAAAATCCATCGTAGAGGAACATAGGAGGAAAGGCACATGCAAAATGAGAGCAAAACATGGCACTACCAAGAAGAGATACCATATAAAGAGGAATGATGGATGCTTCTATTGTGGTAATTTTGGCCACTTTTCTAAGGACTATAGGAAGATGAAATTTTATGACTCCCAATATAGAATGTATATAGGAAATTTTCTTGATAAGTATGTCAAAGTAAGTGATGATTGCAAAAAAATTGAGTTGTTTATTTCATATGCAACTTTATCTTCAGAAATAGATGATTTGAATTCATGGTTTATAGATTTTGGTTCTTCTATTCATATGTCTTGCAATAGGGATTGGTTTGAAGATTATCATGATACCAACAATGGTTCTAATATCTACCTAGGAGATGATAAATCATATGAATTTAAAGGTTATAAAGATATGTGTGTGACTTTTCCTAATAGTCAGGAGAAAGAAATACAAAATATAATATATGTTCTAGGAACAAAAAAAAAATATCATTTCAATTTACAGTATTGCAAACCAATTTTTAAAAGTTGAATTTATTAAGTCACAATGTTTTGTGAAGGACACACACGAAAGGACACACACGATTTCTACAAAGTTGTAGCAACAAGATTCATAGTTCGAGGATTGTACAAGATTGATGTCACAAGGAAGAATCATCAAGCATTAGCATCAACAACTATGTCAAAGGAAGAATTATGGCATCACAAGTATGGACATGTAAATCATAATGATATTATGTTACTTCAAAATAAGGAAATGGTGAAGGGTCTTCAAATTCTTAAGAATGAACATATATAATGTGAGGGATGTCAATTAGGAAAATAATGTAGGGAAGAGTTTCCTACACATACAGGTCAAAGGAAACGAAATTTTTTTGAGCTAGTCCACACTAATGTCAGTGGTCCTATACAAACTACGTCACTTGGGGAAGAATATTATTTACTTATTGTCATTGTTGATTGAAATAGATACAATTGGATCTATTTTATCATAAATAAGAGTGGCATGTTTGAATATTTTAAATAATTTAAGAACATGGTTGAAAATAAAATAGGAAGGTACATCAAAATCCTCAGATCATCAAGGTAGAGAGTACACATCAAGAGACTTCATCAAATATTAAAAAAAACCATGGAATTCAACAAAAATATATAGTACGACATACTCCTTAGTAGAGTGGAGAATCGAAGAGGAAAAATAGAACTTTAGTTGAATGTTCTTAGAGTATGATTAAAGGTAGAAATATTTCTAATGGTTTTTGGGCTAAAGTAATCAATACTATTGTGTATTTGAAAAATATAAGTTCTAAAAGATGTTTATAGAATAAAACTCCTTTTGAAGAACTTTATGGCTATAAACAAGTAGTAATACATCTAAGAATTTTTGGAAGAAAATAATTTTCTCATGTTCCTAAAGAAGATAGGAGAAATCTTAGTCCCAAAGAAATCAAATTCATTTTTGTTGGTTATTGTATTAATCACAAAGAATATAGAATGTATGATGCCAACACTCATAAGGCTTTTGCAAGAAAATATGTATTATTTCATGAACATGTAGATGAAGGTCTAAAAGAGGATAGTCATGATGTGTGGAATCTTCCTAGTGACAATGATAAAAGTGTCAAAGAAGAAGAAGATGCCGAAAAGGTTCAAGTTGAAGCTTCAAGAAGCATGAAGAGACAAATTACACCAATAAGAGATGAAGGAAATACACAAAGTAGAATAAGAGATTAATGAACTCCACAAAGTAGAAGAAGAGGTGAAGGGACTCCACAAAGTAGTGTAGAATCAAGGAGATCAATACGACCAACTCAAACACCTTTAAGGTATAAATATTATGCATTAATGACTCAACCTATGAATGTAGTGAATCCTTTGAGTTTAGAGAAAGATAAAGACCATAAAGTATGGATGGATGCCAAGAAATAAGAATGTGATTCTGTCATGAAAAATGAAACATGTGAACTAACAAAATTGCATGAGAATAAAGTCCGTATAGGTTCAAAATCATTGTTTAAGTCTAAATTTAAAGTTGATGCTAGTATAGGCAAATATAAATCTAGATTGGTTGCAAAGGGTTATTCACAGAAATAATGAATTTATTATGAAGATACCTTTTCACCTGTAGCTAAAATCATTACCATTAGATTAATTATTGAAATGACTACTAAGTCTAATTGAAAACTACATTAGTTCAATGTTTAGTCATATTTTTTGAATGAAGAATTAAAGAAAGCGATATATCGAGTTCAACTAGAAGGGTTTGAAAAGTAGGGCTAAGAAAATTTTGTATGCAGGTTAAAGAAGGAACTGTGCAGGCTTAAACAAACACCCATGTCATCGTGTATGAAAATTTCTATTCTTATTTTAGTAAGGTTTTATTGAAATTAAAGGTGGTCGAAATATTTGTAATACCCCTAGGGTAAAACACAAATTGTACATATCATTGTAAGTTTACTTTACATATAAGTTGGTCAGATGAAGAGACAAGTTCTTTGGTTTGGTATGACACGCATTAAGTCAGTGCACGAGAATTTCACACCAACGGAGTGTGTGCAATTTTAAAAGGATATAGCATGCAATTTAATGTATTTGGTACGTATCTATGTAAGTGAACATTAATGTCACACTAAAACAAGATCAAATTGAAGTATACAACACACACCAATATAAGTGCGTAGGAATGGCGCACTAAAGGAAGAGCCTTCCAGGGTGGTGCACAATCCAGGATTTAACACACATCACCTTAATGTGCGATTTTGGGGGTAGAGAGACTTTTTGTATATAATTCTTGTTGTAGTTTGCACTTGTGTAAGTGTGAGAGGCTAGTGCACTAAAATAAGAGTGCATGCATCCTAGAAGTTTTGCACGCACTAGTTTAGCCCGCGATCTTTATGATTTTAGGCTCGTGATATTGGATGCAAAAGATCAGTACTTTTACTAAGAATGTAAATGTAATCACATGCAAATATAATGAAAATACATCACTTTGGTATACCAACCAAGTAAAAGTGTATGGGGGGGTATAAATCGACTATATTAGGTTAACGAGGCTAAGCTAAGGGGGCCTAATTAATATTATATTAATATTCCTTAAAATATAAAGTATGGATATTGTTTTATCCTAAGTTTGAGGGAGAGGGACGTGTGGACTGTAGAGATTTCTCGATATGAAAAGTGTCAAGTTGGGAACATGCATCCAAATAGTTTGTACTTGGTACCTTTTTTCTAGGGGATTCGTTCATTCGTGCGATCACGGAGGGGGGAATCGGTAGCCGATTTTTTTCTCATAGAACCCTCTTCTTACTGTCATGTAACCTATATAATAATGTGATGAGTATTTTTTTGTTATTATCATAGATACCTGTACATTTATTTTCTTGGAGATCTACACTGAAGAAGCGGTTTGTTAGGTCCATGGGACATTGCATTATCTCTAGGTGAGAGAATTACAGGGAACTAATTTCTTGACGTGCCAAGCTGCAGGGACACGGATTTCAAACTTCCTTTCCATCCTGTTGTTGAAGCACTCGAAGGGAAGTGGGGAAGCCAAAGGAATATTGAGCAGAGAAGGGGCACAGTTACTGGGGTAGGACAAACATGATGTGGAAAATCAAGCACTGTAGGCTGCCACTATGAGTTGTTACCTATGACAGAATTCATGTGATTGGATCACCTGTAACAAAGTTTCCTGTGATTCGAGTCACCTGCAAATGAGTTACCTGTGACTGAGTTTCTTGTTGAATGAGATGACTTATCTTGGCTAAGAACCCTTACCCAAGTGGAGTTTATCCAAATACAAGTTGTTTATGTAATACAACCAAATAACATATCATCTATGTAATACAAAAAAATAACATATCATCTATGTAATACAACCAAATAACATATCATCAAATCCATAATATCTCATAATCATAATCAAAACAACCAATAGATATAATAACCTGGATCACTTTCAAGCAAGTGTCCTCAAAGAATAAGTTCGCTAAGTGCACGCAAGAGCGGGATGTTACAGAAACTCTTTTGAATGGACGTGAGTAGAATTTTCAACTTCTTCTATCTGGCCCCAACCGAGGATTTATGTTGCATCTTAGCTATAAAATGTTTGACTAGATGTAATTTGGCATTGTATCATAAAGTAATGATGTCATCAATTTAAAATTTAATTAGATGGCAGATTTCTTCCATCCAACCAAAATAACATTTCTATTAATTTCACCTTTTTTTTTTTTCTTTCTTCATAATTTTTGTTGGTTAATGTTGGAGATATTAACTTGTACTTGTCTTGTGCTTAACTTTTCATGAATTTCCAAAGGATAGATATTGAGTCAAGATGTCAACATGGGATTCTCCAAACATTCCTTGCAAATGCTCTGGGCTCTCCCAAGAAGGAAGAAGAGGAACCCCTTCTTCGACTGAGACTCTGAGTGATCAACGACAATGTCGTCAAGTGAGATTATCAAACGAGTGTGTGAATAGATCAACTCCAGAATGTGCTCAAGCAAGTTCTATGGATGCAGCCTTATTACATAGGTTTCACATTGATACACCTACACCTGAAAATGTAGGGAATATGTAATGAAGCCCAAATTACCCATAAACAAATTTTTTTTTGAGAAACATTAAATCTCGTTTTCTTTGAACTATTTACTCTGGAAGATTTATAATTAATGTAGGTGGTTAAATACTGTCGTTATTAACTTAAAATAATTGACCTTTAAAACACCTTTCATATTACTAACAATACAATATTATTCTATATGTATTTATTCATGTTTAGGACCTTTAGTCCTATACTCAATTTTAAACCCCAACCCCTATGCATAGTGCACAAGATCAGACCCCTACCCACAATAGGAATTAACTTACCTTCGCAATTGATACAATTTAATAATTAAGGGTCACAACTTGTAACCATAAGAGAAAGAAATAAAAGGGTTAACATGATGGTAATCATGTGTTATTTCAACTGGTCGAACCAAGGTCTTGTAAGAACTTGTTGGTAATTAACTCCCGCTCACTCTAACATAACTGACTCCTTCAGAAACTAAACTTATTGATAATGAACTATAAAGCTCGCCTTAACTGAACGATGAACTAGGTGTGATAATCTAGTGTACAGTTCCTTAAAGTAATTGTCGTGCCTCGCATTAAATCGATTGAAGTTGGAGGGTTTTCTGTTAGTCGGGAGTTAAAGAGCCTCTGTCCAGTCCATTAATGGAGACCCTGCGAGATGAAATCCCAAGGCCACCGTTAATCCCCGTATCCAATATTCTTTTGCCACCTCTGCTCCGTCACATGGTCGGATAGAGTCTTCGTACTTCCACTATAACTCTATGTGGTAACAGTTACAGGTCTATTGTGAGTCTCCTGCCTGGTGCTTTAGAATTTTCACTCTGCGTTTCTCGTCGGCGAGGGTAGTCAACGCTTTGAAGGTTCCTATCTGGTGAAAATACAGAAACTACCAAACCTTCCTGGTAAGTTTGTGACACTCTCAAGCTATTTGGAACCAGTGAGAGGGTTTTGGTCATCTATGTAATTGTTATT
>JASDQU010106430.1:43682-62228 GCA_032191745.1 Picea mariana
TTTTCATTGCAACTTAGAAAACACACCTGCAAACTACACGTACAGGATTATGAAGATGACCACTTATATACAATCGATGCCAATTCAGGACATCTCTAATCAATTCATGCGTGCCAATTACACTGTACTTGCTTTTCTTATCTCTCCAAGGAAAAACTGAACTCCAATCTCCTGAAAAACTTTTTTAATCAAATAATCTCCTCAAAAACGTTTTTAATCATACAAATGTGTTGTGGAATACTAAATGACCACCAAAACCTACCCTAGGAAAGGTGGGTATCTAGGATGTGTAAAAGGGTTGGTAGCTTGTATGTGTAAAATCCTAGAAATTAACTCCTATAAAATCCTTTCACATTTCCTTTGAAATAGCATATCCAAAAATAAGATTTGAGTTTGATCTAATGGTTATTGGATATCCTTCACGAATTTCCTTTGAAATATCATATCCAAAAATAAGATTTGAGTTTGATCTAATGGTTAGTGGATTTCCTTCACGAATTTTTGTGGAAAGTTTTGAAGTTTGTTTATTTTGAAATGCTAGACACTTGAAGGCGATAACACATTGATCAATCAAGCTAATCTAAAAGCAGATTAACACATTGCTCTGCAACTCCTCTTGTTTCTCTACAGTTTATTTTTAAAAAGAAATACAAATTATATTATAATCAATCATGCCCTTTGTTATCTCTATAGTTAATCTCTAGAAACAAATACAAATTATAGTTTGGATGTAATGATATTGAATCTAATCGTGTAAAAGGATAATTCTAGCTAGTCCCCTCATATATGTTTTACGTATTTGTATAAATGCGATGTCATGTTGTAAATTAATTGGGTGTCGGGACTTTCAAAATTATTTGCCCTTTATGTATAATCATTAATATTTTATGAAATTGAGAAAAGAAAATGTTTTATTATGTGCTTATTTCATTCTGATTAATTTAACAAGGTGGATTGGATTTATGACAACCATTGAGAGTCGAGACTGGTCAAACGATTGATTTATGTTTTTCTATAATTCCAGTCATGTCGCCCTATTCTTTCCATGCAAAATCATGGTGGAATCCTAATTTTGTTATGATTCCCATTTAAAGAAGACATAAAAAAGGAATATGAGCATAAAGTAGTATACATATTCTATGAAGAGGGTTACTCACTGATAAAACAATAAAAAAGTAACTCAATATTTTTCCATACTTCACAAATTACTCTACTAGATGAAATGGGCTAAAATAACGGAAAATAAATAGGATTTGTAAATCCTCTTGATCCCATGGACAATCCAAACTTCAATTTTCAAACCCGATATGCTTCTCTAAAACTACACAAAATAAGAGACAAACATTCCTCAATTTTATCAAGCATATAATCAAGTAATACAAACTTATAATAAAAGAGTCATAATTAATAGCAAGTAACCAATTCAACCAAAAGTCATTAAATTGAAAGAAAATTGGTATAATGTTTCATAATGATTGGGGGTGAAAAATAAATATCTTTATATATTTATCAAATCAGAATAAAGATAAGAGAATATATCATATTATTTCATATGGCACTTTCGTCACTAGAGGTTGGGATCCTCTTGCCTAAACCGCCAATCAACTTCAACTCCATATGCAAGTTCTAGTTTTACTCTAGATGAAAACTAAAGGAGAGTTTAGGTCCAACTCAAAACCAAACAATGCAATCAAAACCAAAAAGTATTAATAGTGAATAAACTACAAAAAAAATCTAGTCAAACAATCCTCTATACAATTCTCCATCATGTATGTACTCTAATTAATCATTGTCTCTTCTCCCAACATAAGACTATTACTCATACCATGAGGAAGTGATTTAGCTCACGGGGATGGAGATCAAGGTTGTAAAAATGTACAACCTTTGTTATCTTCACTTAAGAGAATGCATTTTGGGCATTCATTATTTTTTTTTTTTAGCAACTTTGAAGGTGCTCTCAGATTCCATGAAGGGAACTTGTAAGCAACTCAAGAGTTTTCAAAAGGAAACTCACAAAAATAAAGTTATGGACTCAAACAATATATAAATTAAATGGAGACATTATCATAAATAAATAACCAACATAACATCTATTATCAACATAAAATCAATCATCAAGAATGACCAAACATAACTATAACACCTAGAAAAAGTACACACTTGAGTGATCATAATAAATGTATCTCATACTTCATACCTAATGTAGGTGGCAATCCATATTATGAGTGGAACCAACACCATCCACATTGGGTTTAAATAGTGTTTAATATCCATGAATTAGAAGAGTGAAGACATGTGTCTTATATAAGAAGGTTATCTAAGAGGTGGGAGTGGTGTGATTGAGAGATGTGTATTTGTGAATATATAAATAAACATTTTTAGTCGATGTGAGGGTGTGTGGTGGATGTGGAAATATATTATATGGAATCAATGCCTAGTATGTACGAGTTGGAGAGTAAACACAAGTTTCTTATATCAGAAGGTTATGTAGGTGGTGGGAGGTGTGCATTTATGTGCAAGTAAAATTGAACAGTTTCACCCCTAGTGATGGTGAGTGGTGGAAATTGAAGGTCACACAATGCAAGGCATGGAATGGAAAGGCAATTCATGGCATGGCATGGCATGGAAAGACAAGGCATGACATGGCAAGGCAAGACATGCCATGGAAAGTCAATGAAAGGAATCACATGGCATGAAATGGCATCGCTAGGAAAGGCATGGAATGAAATGACCTGGCATGGAAAATGATGGTAGTGAAAAGAAAAACAAGGCATAGAAATGCATGGAATGACATGGCATGACATGGCATGGAAAAGAATGACATGGAAAGGAAAGTCAAGGCATGGAAATGCATGGCATGGAAAGGAAAGGCATTGAAAGGAAAACCATGCCATGACATAAAATGTCAAGGAATGGCATGGAAATTCAAGGCAACGCAACACATGGCATGAGAAGGAAATGAATGACATGGAATGGGATGGCATGGAAAGTCAAGGCATGACATGGAAAGAAAATGCATGACAAGGTATGGCACGGAAAGGAAAGCCATGGAAAGGCATGCCATGGAATGTCATGGCAAGGCATTGAATAACATGGAATGGCATGGTAAGGCAAGGCAACCCATGGCATGGAAAGGTAAGGAAATGGAAGGCAATGCAATGGAACACAAGGTAATTAAAGACAAAGCATGGCATGGAAAGGCATGTCATAGAAACTCAAGGAAAAATAGGGAAATGCAAGGAAAGGCATGTCATAGAAAGTCAAGGAAAAATAGGGAAATGCAAGGCAATGAAAGTCAACGAAATGCAAAGAAATGCAAGGCAGGGAAAGGCTAGACATGGCAAGGCAAGGAAAGGCATGGGAAGGCATGGAAAGGAAAGGCCTATATATAGGTATAGGTATATGTATAGAAAGGAAAGGCAAGGTAAGGCATGGAAATGCATGGCAAGAAAATGCAATTCATGGCAAGGAAAGGCATGGAAAGGCATGGAAAGACCATGCAATGCAAGCCAAGCCAAGGCATGGAAAGGCATGGAAAGGAAAATTCTTGGTATAAGTATAGGTCTAGTTATGAGAAAGCATGATAAGATAAGGAAAGCCAAGGCATGACATGGCAATTCAAGGCAAGGAAAAGTATGGCATGGCAAGGAATGTTGTGATACGTCAAGGAAAGGCATGGAAACGCAAGGAAAGGCAAGGAGAGACAAGGAAAGGAAAAGTAAGGGAACACAAGGTAAGGAAAAGGAAAGGAAAGGCTAGGAAATCAAGGAAAGCAAAGGTAAGGCAAGGAGAGGCTAAGAATTGATCACATACTTTGTTGTGGATGGTCCATCCTCTTGGCATCTTTCACATGCATCCATTAAGTTGGCTACCTTGGAATTAACACTTGTGGAGTGGCTTCATGCCAAGAGGATGGACTTTCCATTGAATTAGTTAGAAAATAGTAATATTTTATTGTATAAGAGAAGAGACTCACTCTATAAAGAAGAGCTCTCTCTCTCCATTGGAAAGGGTGGAGAATTTGGTTATTTAGGACCTCTCCTCTTGGGATACTTTGTAGAACATTTTGGCAAGCTTAATGGAGAATTGGAGGTATATTTTGATTTCATGTGAGGCTTTATTGTGCACTCATATTTTATGTGTTGATTTTGGATTAAAAAAACCTTATAACATGTTGTGATTGCCATTATAATGAACCATGTTTTATTTTGGATAGGGTAATATGAGGTTTCAACTCTACTATTTATATTGTGATTAAGATAGCCTACATGATTCTTATTATTGGTTTCTCTACTTTTAACTAGGATGGGACTTTAGTCTTTCGTCAAATTTAGCTCCTTCAGAACCATTAATTGCTTATGGATTTATCACTTAGCAATATTTTCCACCATAAGAGATTAGTTAATGAGTAACACAAGTTAATGCCAACACCACATGTGCAAGGAGTACCATCTAATAACAATGGAGGATTCAATGGATGGATTATAAGAAGTTTACTCTTCCCTGTACTTCGTGGAAACGGATTGGGTGGAGATGAGATAGGTGGGAACAATACGACGGGCTTTTTTGGTGCAAGACTTCTTGAGTTCTAACATGCTGAAGAACATAAATGCCCTCCATTCATAACCTTATGAACAATTCTGATTTGATACGAAACTTGATTGTGAGTAATCGACAAGTATGGGAAATTATTGAGAGGAACCCAAATATTGCAGATATACTCCATGATCATGGCACTCTCAGACAAGCATGCTTTGGATGCAGTAAGGAATTCCGAAATCATGTTAGAGACCATGAGAAACATTAAATCATTTTTTTAAATATTTAATATGCTTAGTCGTATGTATCAGACATTTTAAGGGTCGTTTCTCAATGCAACTACTTGGGCTCCAATCCTTTTGTTGCTTTATTTGGACAAGGGTCGGGCCAGACAAGAGATTAAACAACAAATCCTTCCACCAATACATGTAAAGCAACTTGATCGCCTGATCCAAATACAAATCCCCTTCCCAATCATGGAATCCTACATGTAAGTTGTTTTATTGGGTTTGTAGTTATAACATTATGTTTTTGACTGTTAATTTGGATTTCTTCCACGACCTGGTTTTCAATTATTGAACTATGTACCCATTAAACACACAAGGAACAAGAGCTCCCTATGCTCAAACAAGCAATGGGCGAAGGCTTTTCCCTATGCTAAGCTCAAGGAAGATAGGCATTGGAGGTGTACCCAGCACTTTTGTGCGAGAATTTGGTAGGATGAGCGGTGGTGCTAGATTGTTTGATCCTTCTAGTATGTAATAGTTGATACAAAATCAGACATGCAGCCTGAGAGTGAGCACGTCGAACAACATAAACGGATTATGGCGAGAAAGAAGTCAACGAAAGCTGAACACTATATAGAAGCTCGTTCTTGAAGTGATGTGCACAATTCGGAATTGTTAATTGAAAAGACAGTCGAAAAACACAGAAAAACAAAGAGGAAATCCGAATTGTTAATTGTCATAGAAATAGATAGTTGTAATGAGTAGTAAAAGAGAAAGAACAAAGTCAATTGAGTACAGTGAGGAAGGAGTTGACCAAGAGCATGTAAGGGAATCACAAACTCTCCACAGTTGCAAGTTCTGCATTCTAGCAATTAATATGAAGGAGAAGACGATTGCCTATAAGGCTATGCATGCATGTGCAGCTATTAGTACTTAGTGCTTTATGTAAAATAATTAATTTGATCGTCACATGGGAAGTTGGTGAAACTGATACACAATATTTAAACGTACTCATAGAGTAATGCAGAAAAGTTTCAGCTGTTGGATAGAGAAATGCGTTGAGGAGGTGAGCTTTAATAAAGAAAAAATCATTTGTGAGAAGAAATAGTGAAGAGAGTGGTAGAAAACCAACGATTAGCAGAGCAAAGGTAGTAAAGTTAGAAAAAGAAAATGAAAAATAAGAAAAAATTGATGATTTTAAATCAAAAGAAAAGAAGGAAGATTAATTATAAGAAAGAAGTTATGGGTAAATTATAAAAATTTGAAGAGAAAAATATGAAGATACATGTCATTTTCATATTTTCAAAAGAATTTATTAGTAAAAATTTAATTATAAGATTTTTTTTACTTTTAATTGATAGAGATATCATATTGAATATTTTTTGTTATTAATATTTTCCTTTTATATGATACTTCTAAACTCAAGTTAATAACTGAAGGAACCAATCATCTTTCTTATATCACTCTGTAGAAAGCATGTATAATAAGAAATATTTTTCCTCCCATTATTTTATATGTATATAAAATTAATTAAAGTGGTATTGAAATATTTAATATTATGAATTTTGTTTTCAATACCATACCATGTATCAAATCTATGTTGAATATGAAAGGAATTACAAAAATAAAAAAATACAAATATATTTAAATATGTATATAAAACACATTAATAATTACAAATATATTTAAATATGCTTATTAATCATTTCAAGAGTCAAAGTATTTCTCATCTCACTTTGTTTCAATACCATTTTACATTGCACATGTTTCATATGATTATACCCTGAAACTTAATGACTTCATAGAATCAAAGTCATGGTAAACAGATCCCAACCATAAGTGAAATGTGGAGCATTTAAATTGCTTGTTGCCAACATGCTCTAGACATCCCATGCTTATACAACAAATATGACAGTTTTAAATCCACATTCATGTCCAATCTCCTATAAGCTACTAAAGTATATAAGAAAGAAAAAATGTATCATATTAATTTACATGTCTAAACTAAAAAAACCATAATTATGTAAAACAAATTTTTATCCCATCATAAAGATTGATATTAACATTACTCCATGTTTCAAACCTTGTTTTTCTAGGCCAATCTACACACTAAGCGGTACATCATGGTGCACCATGAAAATAAAAAAATCCAAAATACCTCATACTGTAACTGTTTGTAAGGTTGATACGAAAATCCAAAATACCTCATAGTGTAACATTGTAACTGTTTGTAAGGTTGATACAAACAGTTAGAATAAATTTACAACTGAATAAGTTTCAATTTGGTAGAGAATTCCAATTTCATTTGACAATGTATTACTATTTTAGCTATTTCATATCCATCGTAAGTTTAGGAATATGTCCAATCAAACGATTCATCTATAAATGTAACTTGTTTCAAGAAGATAGTTTAACTTTTGTGTGTGATAATTCCATCTCATTTCTACGATAGTTTGTTTATATCTGTGCTTTGAAATCAGATAAAGGTTTGTGTCCTCTTTGTGTGTAAACGTGAGGGTTAAATTTGTGTATTTCTAGCATGGAAGATCATTGGAGTGTCATCGCCATTAATAATATGTGATTGTTGAAGAGTCGTGTGTCCTTGAGGATAATGCCCAAAAATAGCTACAATGTGTTAGAGGGTAATTTGATTTGAAGAGGTCGCCATAAAGGTTCCACTAGACATAGAGGAGTCTGATGTAAAGAGGAAACTATCCAGGAAAGACATGTGGAAGAAAGAGGGAGTTCTTTGTGATTCAAATCGCGTTGAAGTGAGAAAAACAAGAAAGTAAAGATTTGAAGGTGATTAAAGAATTGTTTAAGAAGTTTGTTGATTGTTTGATTTAGGAATTACGGGAATTATGTTTTATTGTGAGTAATATGGAAAATACATTAGTTGATTCTTACCTAAATCAATCAACTAAGTTAGATGGGATAAACTATGTGAATTGTAAGGTTACAATGGAAACATTAATTGTAACTTACCCCGATCAATAAAACCCAAAACAATTTTCTCTATGCTCTGATCTGAAATGTAGGCTGATTTGAAATTCTGATATCAATTAATTAATAAAGAAGCATGAAATAAGCATATGCAATAATCAAAATTCATGATGCCATAAAATAAATGATACATATGACATGTACAACAATAACCAACAAGAAAATATAGCATAACCACATCATATCCCAAAGATAATAATTAATACAAATAGGAATATAAATATACAAGAAAACAGGTGATAGAGAGGAGAAATTATCTTTGATAAATCCTATCACAAACTCATTGTAGACCAAGTTTGTTCCACCCAACATTAGGCACTGTCACCACTAAGAGAGGGTTATGAATCCGTAAGGATAGATCTCAAACCAACACTCAATTTTCGAAAACATCTAGCAATCAAGCTCTCATGGCTTTCTAAAATCCAGTCTATCATCTCTCTTTCCCCTCATCCTGCACCACCCAAAAACATGAACTCCCTTCACTACCACACAATGCCTTAGGTTGTCCACCTCTTTCTAGGGCTCCAGTGAAATCTCAATGTTGGAAACTCTCAATATTGTCAACTATGGACAATTATCTCTCAACCACCATTATTCTCATGCCCATAGGAATCCCTCCCTTTTTGGAATAATAAGAAATTAATTATATCCAACCAACCATGTTTGTTTTCCTTCAACAATTCATCTTTCCTTCCCCATGCAAAACCAAATGAGTAGAAGAGTGTATTAGAGAGAAATGACTCAAAAAATGATTTCACTGAGAATGAATGGCCAATCCCTAAGTCATTAAAAAATGGGGTTTAAATATGAATATCATAATGTGGCCTTCCCCCAAGACACTCACATAACCCCCTCTTTCTCTCCAAAATTCCAAGGTGGGTAAAATAAAAATAATTTAAAAAATACAAGGGCTTATCCCTTCAACCTTCCCCTTCTCTCGTGGAATCATAGCACCCTATAACTCTTGTCCTTGTCCATATCACAACAAATGATGTATTTTATTATTAATAATTATCAAAGTATTACATTTACTAGGCACTCTGAAACTTTTCAATTGTTAAGGCATTCCATCATTTCATCAAATAAACAAAACGCATTATTAATATTGGGACTGAAAACCATGGTATTACATTGATGGAAGGATACAATGTTTGGATTATTGTATCTAGAGATTAATCCAAACCTACAAGCCCCACAAACATATTTTAGTATTGGGAGAAAGGATAAATCAAGGAAAAGGTACTTTATAATGTCTATCTCACCTTATTTTGTTGATTTGACAGGTATTATTTTGCAAAAGAAGGAACATAGTAAAAATATTAACTACAGGTCTTTGAGTTCATATTTGGCATTGTTAACCAAAGAAAAACATCCATACAAAGAAAATCCATCGGAGAGGAACATAGGAGGAAAGGCACATTCAAACTAAGAGCAAAACATGGCACCACCAAGAAGAGACACCATATAAAGAGGAATGATGGATGTTTCTATTGTGGTAATTTTAGCGACTTTTCTAAGGACTATAGGAAGATGAAATTTTATGACTCCCAATATAGAATGTATATAGGAAATTTTCTTGATAAGTATGTCAAAGTAAGTGATGATTGCAAAAAATTTGAGTTGTTTATTTCATATGCAACTTTATCCTCANATTTGAATTCATGGTTTATAGATTTTGATTCTTCTATTCATATGTCTTGCAATAGGGATTGGTTTGAAGATTATTATGATACCAACAATGGTTCTAATATCTACCTAGGAGATGATAAATCATATGAATGTAAAGGTTATGGAGATATGTGTGTGACTTTTCCTAATAGTGAGGAGAAAGAAATCCAAAATATAATATATGTTCTAGCAACAAAAAAAAATATCATTTCAATTCACACTATTGCAAATCAATTTTTAAAAGTTGAATTTATTAAGTCACAATGTTTTTTGAAGGACACACACGATTTCTACAAAGTTGTACCAACAAGATTCATAGTTCGAGGATTGTAAAAGATTGATGTCACAAGGAAGAATCATCAAGCATTAGCATCAACAACTTTGTCAAAGGAAGAATTATGGCATCACAAGCATGGACATGTAAATCATAATGATCTTATGTTACTTCAAAATAAGGAAATGGTGAAGGGTCTTCAAATTCTTAAGAATGAACATATATAATGTGAGGGATGTCAATTAGGAAAATAATGTAGGGAAGAGTTTCCTACACATACAAGTCAAAGGAAACGAAATTTTTTTGAGCTAGTTCACACTAATGCGAGTGGTCCTATGAAAACTACGTCACTTGGGGGAGAATATTATTTACTTATTGTCATTGTTGATTGAACTAGATACAATTGGATCTATTTTATCATAAATAAGAGTGGCATGTTTGAATATTTTAAATAATTTAAGAACATGGTTGAAAATAAAATAGGAAGGTACATCAAAATCCTTAGATCAGATCAAGGCAAAGAGTACACATCAAGAGACTTCATCAAATATTTAAAAAAACCATGGAATTCAACAAAAATATATAGTACGACATAGTCCTTAGTAGAGTGGAGAATCAAAGAGGAAAAATAGAACTTTAGTTGAATGTTCTTAGAGCATGATTAAAGGTAAAAATATTTCTAATGGTTTTTGGGCTAAAGTAATCAATACTATTGTGTATTTGAAAAATATAAGCTCTAAAAAATGTTTATAGAATAAACTCCTTTTGAAGAACTTTATGGCTATAAACAAGTAGTAATACATCTAAGAATTTTTGGAAGAAAATATTTTTCTCATGTTCCTAAAGAAGATAGGAGAAATCTTAGTCCCAAAGAAATCAAATTCATTTTTGTTGGTTATTCTATTAATCACAAAGAATATAGAATGTATGATGCCAACACTCATAAGGCTTTTGCAAGAAAATATGTATTATTTCATGAACATGTAGATGAAGGTCTAAAAGAGGATAGTCATGATGTGTGGAATCTTCCTAGTGACACTAATAAAAGTGTCAAAGAAGAAGAAGATTCCAAAAAGGTTCAAGTTGAAGCTTCAAGAAGCATGAAGAGACAAATTACACTAGTAAAAGATGAAGGAAATACACAAAGTAAAATAAGAGATGAATGAACTCCACAAAGTAGAAGAAGAGGTGAAGAAACTCCACAAAGTAGTGTAGAATCAAGGAGATCAATACGACCAACTCAAACACCTTTAAGGTATAAATATTATTCATTAATGGCTCAACCTATGAATGCAGTGGATCCTTTTAGTTTAGAGAAAGATAAAGACCATAAAGTATGGATGGATGCCAAGAAATAAGAATGTGATTCTGTCATGAAAAATGGAACATGTGAACTAACAAAATTGCATGAGAATAAAGTCTGTATAGGTTGAAAATCATTGTTTAAGTCTAAATTTAAAGTTGATGCTAGTATAGACAAGTATAAATCTAGATTGGTTGCAAAGGGTTATTCACGGAAATAATGAATTTATTATGAAGATACTTTTTCACCTATAGCTAAAATCATTACCATTAGATTAATTATTGAAATGACTACTAAGTCTAATTGAAAACTACATTAGTTCGATGTTTGGTCATATTTTTTGAATGGAGAATTAAAGAAAGCGATATATCGAGTTCAACTAGAAGGGTTTGAAAAGTAGGGCTAATAAAATTTTGTATGCAGGTTAAAGAAGGAACTGTGTCGGCTTAAACAAACACCCATGTCACCGTGTATGAAAATTTCTATTCTTATTTTAGTAAGATTTTATTCAAATTAAAGGTGGTCCAAATATTTGTAATACCCCTAGGCTAAAACAAAAATTGTACATATCATTGTAAGTTTACTTTACATATAAGTTGGTCAGATGAAGAGACAATATCTTTGGTTTGGTACAACACACATTAAGTCAGTGCACGAGAATTTCACACCAATGGAGTGCGTGCAATTTTAAAAGGATATAACGTGCAATTTAATGTATTTGGTACGTATATGTGTAAGTGCACATTAATTTCACACTAAAACAAGATGAAATTGAAGTATACAACACACACCAATATAAGTGCGTGAGAATGGTGCACTAAAGTAAGAGCCTTCCAGGGTGGTGCACAATCCAAGATTTAACACACATCACCTTAATGCGCGATTTTGGAGGTAGAGAGCCTTTTTGTATATAATTATTGTTACAGTGTGCACTTGTGTAAGTGTGACAAGGTGGCGCACTAAAATAAGAGTGCATGCATCCTAGAATTTTTGCACACACTAGTTTAGCGTGTGATCTTTATGTTTTTAGGCTCGTGATATTGGATGCAAAAGATCAGTACCTTTTACTAAGAATGTAATTGTAATCACATGCAAATATAATGAAAATACATCACTTTGGTATACCAACCAAGTAAAAGTGTATGGGGGATATAAATTGACTATATTAGGTTAACCAGGCTAAGCTAAGGGGGCCTAATTAATATTATATTAATATTCCTTAAAATATAAAGTATGGATATTGTTTTATCCTATGTCTAAGGGAGAGGGACCTGTGGACTCGGATGATTTTAAGGATGGAAATTTATTTTAAAATATATAAACCTTGGCGAATCTTACTAATCCTTCATATGCCAACTATAAATGTTTGGCAATATTTTTGTAAAAACACTCAAATTTCTAAGGATTTTATATAGTTTTTATAAAATTTTGGCAATTTTTAAGGTAAAATAATTTTATCCTATAGAATTTGGACGAATCATTTTTAAAATAGCGAATCTCATTTTTGGAAAAACCATGGAAAATTAGCCCATGAGAGAAATTTAGCCCCTAAAATCATCTATGGTGGACTGTAGAGAGTTCTCGATATGAAAAGTGTCAAGTTGGGAAAATGCATCCAAATAGTTTGTACTTAGTACCTTTTTTCTAGGGGATTCGTTCATTCATGCAATCACGGAGGGGGGATTGGTAGCCAATTGTTTTCTCATATAACCCTCTTCTTACTGTCATGTAACCTGTATAATACTATGATGAGTATTTTGTTGTTATTATCATAGATACATGTACATTTCTTTGCTTGGAGATCTAGACTGAAGAGGCAGTTTGTTAGGTCCATGGGACATTGCATTATCTCTAGGTGAAAGAATTGCAGGGAAGTAATTTCTTGATGTGCCAAACTGCAGGGACACGGATTTCAGACTTCCTTTCCATCCTATTGTTGAAGCACTCGAAGGGAAGTGGGGAAGCCAAAGGAATATTGAGCAGAGAAGGGGCACAGTTACTGGGGTAGGATAGACATGATGTGGAAAATCAAGGACTGTAGGCTACCACTATGAGTTGTTACCTGTGACATAATTCATGTGATTGGATCACCTGTAATGAAGTTTCCTGTGATTCGAGTCACCTGCAACTGAGTTACCTGTGACTAAGTTTCTTGTTGAATGAGATGACTTATCTTGGCTAAGAACCCTTACCCAAGTGGATTTTATCCAAATACAAGTTGTCTATGTAATACAACCAAATAACATATCATCTATGTAATACAAACATATAAGATATCATCTATGTAATACAACCAAATAACATATCATCAAATCCATAATGTCTCATAATCATAATCAAAACAACCAATAGATATAATAACCTAGATCACTTTCAAGCAAGTGTCTTCAAAGAATAAGTTCATTAAGTGTGCACAAGAGCGAGATGTTACAGAAACTCTTTTGAATGGACGTGAGTAAAATTTTCAATTTCTTCTATCTAGCCCCAACCGAGGATTTATGTTGCATCTTAGCTAGAAAATGTTTGACTAGATGTAATTTGGCATTGTATCAAAAAGTAATGATGTCATCAATTTAAAATTTAATTAGATGGTAGATTTCTTCCATCCATCCAAAATAACATTTCTATTAATTTCACCTTATTCTTTTTTCTTTCTTCATAATTTTTGTTGGTCAATGTTGGAGATATTAACTCGTACTTGTCTTATGCTTAACTTTTCATGAATTTCCAAAGGATAGATATTGGTTCAAGATGTCGACATGGGATTCTCCAAACATTCCTCGCAAATGCTATGGGCTCTCCCAAGAAGGAAGAAGAGGAACCCCTTCTTCGACTGACACTCCGAGTGATCAATGACAATATCATCAAGTGAGATTATCAAATGAGTGTGTGAATACATCAACTTCAGAATGTGCTCAAGCAAGTTCTATGGATGAAGCCTTATTACATAGGTTTCACATTGATACACCTACACCTGAAAATGTAGGGAATGTGTAATGAAGCCCAAATTACCCATAAACAATTTTTTTTTTGAGAAACATTAAATCTCGTTTTCTTTGAACTATTTACTTTGGAAGGTTTATAATTAACGTAGGTGGTTAAATACTGTCGTTATTAATTTAAAATAATTGACCTTTAAAACACCTTCCATCTTACTAACAATACAATATTATTCTATATGTATTTATTTCATGTTTAGGACCTTTAGTCCTATACTCAATTTTAAACCCCGACCCCTATGCATAGTGCACAAGATCGGACCCCTACCCACAATAGGAATTAAATTACCTTCACAATTAATACAATTTAAGAATTAAGGGTCACAACTTGTAACCATAAGAGAAAGAAATAAAAGGGTTTTAACATGATGGTAACATGTGTTATTTCAACTGGTTGAACCAAGGTCTTGTAAGAACTTGTTGGTAATTAACTCCCACTCACTCTAGCATAACTCACTCCTTCAAAAACTAAACTTATTGATAATGAACTATAAAGCTCGCCTTAACTGAATGATGAACTAGGTGTGATAATCTAGTGTACAATGCCTTAAAGGAATTGTCGTGTCTTGCATTAACTTGATATGAAGTTGGAGGGTTTTCTGTCAGTCGCGAGTTAAATAGCCTCTGTCCAGTCCATTAATGGAGACCCTGTGAGATGAAATCCCAAGGCCACCACTAATCCCTGTATCCAATATTCTTTTTCCACCTCTGCTCTGTCACATGGCTGGATAGAGTCTTCGTACTTCCAATATAACTCTGTGTGGTAACGATTACAAGTCTATTGTGAGTCTCCCGCCCAGTGCTTTAGCATTTTCACTATGCGTTTCTCCTCGGTGAGGGTAGTCAATGCTTTGAAGGTTCCTATCTGGTGAAAATATAAAAACTACCCAACCTTTCTGGTAAGTTTGCAACACTCTCAAGCTATTTGGAACCAGTGGGAGGGTTTTGGTCATCTATGTAATTGTTATTCCTTGTGGATTTCTAGGAGTGAATTTCCCTTAGTAGTTTTGACTCTTTGAAAAATTTCTTCGGTCGTGGATGAATTTGTAAGTTTCAGTGATAAGGGTTTGTGTCTTTAGTTCCCCATGGAGTAACCATTTCACCCTAAGAAACCATTTACTTGTGGAGGTTTTCTACACATACGGTCTATCCAAGGATCTTCGACCAGACCCATACACTTTCGTGGGATTTCTACCAAAACTACACCTCAACTCTTGTTGTTACTCTTTGACTCGACTTCCCCGTTTTCTTATTGTGTAGATGAGGGGTACTCGGGTTTTAAGTCGTTTGGTTGTGAAAGAAAGAGTTTCATATTACTCTACAGGGCTTTGAACTTCGACTCATAATTCCTCATTTACCCTAAACGTACTCTTTCATGTATAGTTACCATCTCTATGTTCCCATTGTATCGTATTGCCTAGAATTTCATAACTCTTAAATGATTTTTGTCTATTCTTTGTTCAGAGCGATGTCCAAAATTTCATAACCCTTAAGTTACTTTAGTTTAATCTCTGTTTGGATCATTGTACGAAACTTCATAACCCTAAAGTTACTTTTGTTTATTCGTCATTTGGAAAATTATCCAAAACTTCATAACCCTTAAGTTACTCTCGTTTATTTTCTATTCGGAGTATTGTCTAGAACATCGTAATTTGTATATTATTTTGTTTATTCTATGTTTGGATTGTGCGGTTTTTTTCATTATTTACTCATTTTTCCTTGGGTCACAAATCCGAGAATTCTATATCATTAAGGTTGTGGGAATACATTTCTTGTAGCGACATTCGTGATTGACTGCGTATGAGGGTTATGAATCTTGTGCGTTCTTTAGTCAAATTCTTGGTTGAAAAAATAGTTTTCTTTATTCTAATACTAACATTCCTGTTAAAGAATTTGTTATCAAGATCTAATGATGTGACCCCCCTGTTTGCTGCAAGTGTACGCATCAAACCAACCTTGGTACCCTTCTCCCCTTTGGTCTATGGATGAATTCATCAAGGACAAAGATAGGATGACACCTCTCAAAACACAACTAAGTTTTGTTTGTGTATTTAACCAAATAGATTCTTTTATCATCATTTACCCTGGTAATTATTCTTTTTTCAGCATTGAATTGTTATTCAGTTTAATCTGTTGCTAATTTACCTTTCTTGGTGTTATTGCAGGTTTGCACGAAGATCGAAGCCTCAGGTTTTCGAGAACAACTCCGGGTGCAAAATGTATTCGGGTTCCTTATCACAACGTTATTCTTGAAAAAAATTCCCATTGAGGTTTGGTTGAAAGGAAGGATCTGATCCTAGAATGCAGTTGTCATGGCATCTTATAACAGACCCCATAATAGTGGGTTAAATGTGTATTCACGAATTGTAGGGTTGAAGAATTTTTCCCCTGAGTATCAATTCGACTCTGGGACATGTTTATAACTATTTAAAATACCAATTTCTCTTTTCTGTAATAATGAAAAGGGGAATAGGATTGTGGCTACTCATTTTCAATGTATCACTCAAGACTTTATTTTGATAGTATATGCATTCCTTACAGAAATTCTATCGATGCTTCTTCTAGTCTACTGTGTTCTTGTAGTGAACCTCATAATCACCATAAAAAAATAAAATTCTATGATGAAACTCCATTACGTTTAAGCTCAGAATATAAGAGAAGGTAATATTTAATTATGTCCATAATGACATTAAACAACAGTCTCATTATGAAAAATTTGGATACTTAAAGGTGCATGTTTTCATGGCAAGCAGAACTAAAAAAAACATCACACTAAACATCGGTTTAACTAGATTAAAACCTTCCAATACAACCAGTTATGTACTTGTCACACCATGTACATAGTGATTCATAATGTTATATGTTATCCTTTTATCCTACCTTTATCTCAAATGAAAATTCTCCATCGATTCTACCAGTCCATTCCTTACCATGTTAGAGTTGTTCAGATAACCAATAATTTCTGCTATGCTTCTACAATTTTTGTGAAAGACAGTGCTCAAATGGGTTTCAACGATTTTTACAATGCCGAACACACAAAAACAAAGGGGCCACGCTATTTTCCAAAAACAAGAAAAAACTGGAAGACTGTGGCCTCAGTACTTTGGGTTCTCGGGGTTCGAAATCTTGCAACTTCAAAAGCCCAAAACATCAAAACACAACATCTCTCAAATCGCGAAAGTGGGTCCAGCATGCCGGGGTTTCGGGGTTTGGGACTTTGCGAGTGCAAGCACCCAAGCCTCACATGTTCAACCTCTAAAATGAGAAAAGTGCAAAAGGTTGGACTAGCGCTTTGGGGTTTCAGGGTTTGGAACTTGGTGAGTGCAAGCGCCCAAGACTCACATGTTCAACCTCTGAAATGCGAAAAGTGGAAAAGTTTGACTAGCGCTTCGGGGTTTCGGGGTTCAAAACTTCGCGAGTGTAAGCGCCCAAGCCTCACATGTTCAACCTCTAAAATGCGAAAAGTGGAAAGGTTGGACTAGCACTTCAGGGTTTTGGGGTTCGGAACTTTGTGAGTGCAAGAGCCCAAGCCTCACATGTTCAACCTCTGAAATGCGAAAAGTGGAAACTTTAGGGTTTCGGGGTTCGGAACCTCATGAGTCAAGCACCCAAGCATCAACATGCCCAAACCTTCAAAATTCTAAAAGTGGAATCTTCAGGGTTTCGAGGTTTGAAACTTCACGAGTCAAGTGCCAAAGCATCAACATGCCCAAAATTTTGAAATGCGAAAAGAAAGTTGGACTAAGTCTTTCTATTGAAAAATTAAGGAAATCATATGCAAAGGAAAATAATACTCTACTTCTACTGTGAATTTTCACATTATCTCAAAATTTCATGATCTTTGTCCTTTATTGGTGTTTTTTCTTTCGTTCTTTGAGACAGTATGTGTAGAAGGATTCAATATTCATCAGAATTCAGAAAGTCCAAACTTATGAGTTTTTAAACGTATAGACTATATAAAAGGGTACACCAGGGTAACAGTTTTCTATAAGGTAATTTCCAAATTCGTCATAGACCTCAACTATCAAAAGGGGTAGACCATTCTCAACAAAGAAAGCATAAAAATCCTCTCGAAGGCATCGATTCTTTTGATTATTTTAGCATCCGATAAACAAAAAAAGGGTTTCCAGAATTCTTTAACTTTCCAAATTTTGTCATTCTATACACAACTAGTATTTTGTTTGCATGTTGTTTAGTGCATGCAAAAAAATCATACAAAGCAAGGAAAGACACATATGTAGATAAATACATGAGTGTCCCTGCGATCCATTGGTCCTTGCTACTTCATATTCTCCTCAATTCTTAAATGTAAGAAAGAGGAAGTCTCTTTAAGGGGCTAGAATGTTCGGAAATTTAATTCTAGCGATGCATCTACCTGTTTCCTTTCGGCACAAATTTACTCAATTCTGATTTGCTCAGTTTTAGATCTATTTAATACTTCCATCACATAAATAAATCTATATCTACACGGATTGGTCTTCTTCACATACACAAAGTATCCTAGCATTTCATCTTTAGATTAAACCTAACCTG
>JASDQU010106430.1:83533-113529 GCA_032191745.1 Picea mariana
ATTAGGTTTCTTTTCAATTTACTAGATAACCATAGCATATTTATGATCACTGAGAGAAACAAAATCACAAGATACATAACATTTATCTTGGGAAAACCTCATGGGGCAAAAAACCCAACAAAACTTCTTTAATATAGATAGCCAATACAATGCCAAAACAATAAACCAAAAAAATAGAGAATATCCAACACTAGGAAATGCGCCTCTCTCTTCCTTATTCTCCCAACTGCAGCTACCAAACTTGTGCACTGGATGAGCGAATGAGTGAGTGATATAATGAGGCCTTGGCTTCCTTTATTTATACAAACTGATAGGTGTTGGAAATGTGTCTCTTCACTGGGCAGGCCCGAATTGTCTTTTTAGTGGTTAAAACAACTTTAATTAGCCTGGGGGCCGACTTCTCAATTTGCATAATATATTTAGTGTTTGACCAATCCACAAAAGAGGATTTGGTCAATTACAATGCCTGACATGATCAATACACAAAAGGGGATTGATATAATGAATAATAACTTAATAATAAATAGAATAATTGTTTCAGTTACAATATTTCAACACTCCCCCTTAACAAGAAGGGTATTCTACAACATCATGAGGAGAGAGAGAGGGCATCAACATCAACAACATTTGGAATATTGATTGGCATATCTATAAATCATCATAATTTTTACTCATCATCAATATCATCATCCACAATAGGGAGCTGGAATGGAATCAACATCATCTGCATCAACATGGATTAGTATAACACTAATACATCATCATCATCAATACCAACACAAGTCTGATACATCATCAACAACAATAGAATCACAACATGAAGGTTGGAGCATCATCAACATCAACACTAGGCTGGAAATATTCAACATGAAGATGGAATCTCAACAACATCAGCACGAAGCTGGAAATATTGAGCACGAGGTTGGCATCTCAACAACATCAACACGAAGTTGGAAATCTTGAGCACGAGGATGGCATCACAACAACATCAGCATGAAGCTGGAAATCTTCAGCACAAGGATGTCATCAAAACAACATCAACACAAAGCTGGAAATCTTCAGCAAAGGGATGGCATCACAACACTACTCCTCCTTTCGAGGGAGGTCCTTTTAGACTACACCAAGATTATCTCAAAAGTGCTCAAACTTTACATGAGACAGAGGCTTTGTCAACACATATACAGCCTGTTCATACATGCTAACATAATGGATTTTTATGGCTCCTCTCTGCACTATATCACAGATGTAATGATATCAGATTTCTATGTGTTTTGAATTGTCAATTAAAACAAGGTTCTCTGTCATCTTTATGAAAATATGGTTATCACATAAAATCACAGTTTCTTCCATCTCCAGATCGAATAGACCTGTCAACAACTTCCAAAATCCATATGGCTTCACAACTGGCGGAACATGCAACAATGTCTTTTGCTTCTGTCRTGCTGAGAGAAATACATGATTTCTTCCTACTCTTCCATGAGATCATGGTTGACCCCAGACTGAAAAAACATCCTGAAGTGCTCTTTCTATCAGAGACAATTCCATTACAATATGAATCAGTATAACCACTCAGTCTGAGGTCATGATCTCCATTATAACTGAGACCAAAATCTAATGTACCCTTAAGGTACCTCATCACATGTTTTGCAGAAACCAAGTGAACACCTCTCGTATCTACCAGAAATTGACTCAAGGTGTTCATAGTAAAACATATATCCAGCCTGGTGTTCGTCAGATACATCAACAATCCAATGATCTATCTGTACATCGTAGCATCAATCAATTCTGATGAAGTGTCAATCAGGAGCTTCAACTTTGTTTCCATGGGTGTATTCATGGATTTTCACTCCAACATATCAAACCTATTAACTATTTCAACTACATACTTCCCTTGGTTAAAGAAGATCTTCTCTAGGCTCTGCCAAACCTCATGACCTAAGAAATAGTGTGTTAGGCCAAGGTCTTTCATCTCAAATTTTGCAACAAGCTTCTTCTTACAATCAGTGATGAATGTTTCTTCTCCATTTAGAAATAATTCATCCACATACAACAACAATATAAAGGGTTCATCATTCATAACCTTGAAATAAATGTTAGAATCTGCTTTACTCTTGGTAAATCCCAAGCTTGTCAGAAAATTGTCAATTCTTCCATACCAAGCTCTAGGAGCTTGTTTCAATCTGTACAACACCTTCTTCAATCTACATACATGAGTATTTATATCTTAAAATTAAAATCCTTGAGGTTTTTCTATACACACTTCTTCTTCAATGACACCATTTAAGAAAGTTTTTTTTACGTCCATCTGGTGTAACTTCCACTTCATCTTAGATGCAAGGGCTATGATGGTTCTGATTGAAGTGTATCTAGCTATCGAAGCGAACCTCTCTTCATAGTCAATGCCTTCCTTTTGAGAAACTCCATGAACAATAAACCTTTATTTATATTTCTCAATACTTCCATCAACAACATGTTTTATCTTGTATAGCCATTTGGAAGATACCACATCCTTGCTCTTCGGTCTGGGAACTACTTCCCATTCATCATTATTTATAATGGATTGGTATTCTTCTATCATGGCATATGTCCATTATTTATTCTGAATGGATTCTTCAAAGAAAGTAGTCTCCTTCTCTAAGAGATCACACATCAAAGCCATATAACTGGAGAATGGATTGGGTTTCTTGACTTGTCTCATGGTTCCTTCGAGGGCACCATACTTCTCTCCATATTGAATAAGTTCCCTTGCCCAAGCTAGATTTATCTTGTGGGAGATCGTCATTTGGGGTGGTTCTTGAGATTCTATTATGTCCTGATCTTCAGAATCTCCTCATCAGGGGAAGTTATGACTTCCCTCACTAGTTCTACAACTCTGTGAGCCACAGGTTCTTCTTCATATACTTCTTCAAGCTGGAATCTTCTCAATTTATTGAGATTTGCATCTTCATCAAAGGTTACATCTCTGCTGATATCAATATGATGGTAACCTGGTATATAAATTTTGAAGGCCTTGGAGACCTCACAGTATCCAACAAATATTCCCTTCTTTCCTGAAGGGTCCAGCTTGGTTCTCTTCTCTTTTGGAATGTGTACAAATATTGGACAAACAAATATTTTTATATGGCTTACTTCAGGATTCTTTCCGGAGAACATCTCTTCAAGGTTCTCGAACCCAAGTGCACTATGGGACAATCTGTTCTATACATACACTGTTGTTCTTGTTGCTTCTGCCCATAAGTGCATTGGAAGATCTTGATCATGGATCATAGTCTTCATTGCTTCCGTTATAGTTATGTTCTTTCTTTCTTCTACACCATTTTGTTGAGGATTGTAGGGAGTGGTGAGCTCCCTCTTGATCCCTGAATATTTACAAAAGTTTATAAACTCTTTTGAGGTGTATTCTCCTCCATTATCTGACCTGAGTATATTGATCTTTCTTTCATAGATATTATCTATCAAGGCTTTGAATTCCTTGAATTTACCGAACACTTCATCTTTTTATTTCAAAAAGTAAACCCATCTTTTGCAAGAATAGTCATCAATAAAAGACACATAGTATGCATACCCATTGATGGAGGTTGATGGAATTGGGCCACATACATGTGAGTGAATGAGCTCTAGGAATCCTTCTTCTTTATTGTCTCTCTTTAGAAAGGGTTCTTGATGTTCTATCCTTGTGCACATTAGTTGCACACACCTTCATGGTCAACCTTGAATTATGGTAGACCTATGACTGCCTTGCTTACATATGTTAATGCCTTATAGTTAATGTGAGATAATATTCTATGTCAAAGTTCACATGTATTCTCAACGGAATGAGTCAAGGATGCTTCCGAGTGACCTTTTATCTTATTCAAGCCACCTTCTTCTTTTCCAATAATAATTGTGTCTTCCATTGTTTTTCCTTTGGGCCACATAATAACTTCTCCATCTATGAAAGAAACTATGAATCCTTTATTATCTAAAGCTGATATAGAAAATAAGTCCATTGTCAAAACTGTTACATATAGTACATCCTTCATCTTCATTAGGGTCCCTGAATCAAGTTTGTAATTTGATTCTCCTACTCCTTTGATAGGGTACTAGTAATCATCTCCAAGTGTAAGTTTCTGGGGAAAGTTATTTTGTGTAAAGAAAGAGAGAATGTCTCTTTGACCTGTCATGTTCTTGGAAGCACCATTATCTATGAGCCAAGTGTCCTGAGCAGGTGACGCTGATCCTGAGAGGGCAAAGATTAAGACATATTCTTCAATCTGTTATTTTATCATCTTTGTGGGTGGCTCTTCATCTTGAATTGTATTGACATGGTGCCTCTTGTTTCTCTTCTTGTATTCTTCTCTTCTAGATGGAAAATTATTAGCAATATCTCCCATGTTGTCACAATGGTAACATTGGTAGGATGAGAAATCTTTTTCACTTCTTTGACCTTTCTGAAAATTCTCAAATCTCCTTGGAGGGTGAGATTCTTTATGGATGAATTTGTTTGGGGAGTGAGACTCCTTATGTTGATGAGTTTATTTATAGAAGTAATACCTATTCCTTCCTCCTTTAGTATGAGTAGTTAGGGCTTGATCTTCATCTGTTGATAGTATTGCTTCTCGGTTAGCTACTCTTGCTTCTTCTTGAACACATTCTTCCCAAAGATTGTCAAAGTGTAGTTTCTTCTTTCTAGCACAAATAGTTTGGATGAATGCATCCCAAGGTATTGTGAGACCATTAAGGGCTATCATTATGAGTTCATATTCATCTATAGTATCACCAATTGCTTCTAGTTCTTCCATGAATTGTGATATTCTAGAGAAATATTCCTAAATTGTTTCTCCTTTCTACATCCTTATAATTTTGAGTTGAGTTCTTAGATTCATCTTCCAGTTGATGTTCTTTCCTTCATGCATTCTGGTTAGGGAATCAAACATTTATTTTGGAGTCTTATTTTAAGCCACTTGAGGAATCAAGTGATCCTTAATAGAATCTGCAATGATTCTTTTGGCCCTAACTGTGTCCTTTTGGTGTTTTTCTTTAGCTACAGTAACAATAAGTTTTGGTACATATTCTTTAATGAATATTGCTAGTTCATTCTCTTAAAGAATGAGTGCAATCCTATACTTTCAGGCACCAAAGTTTTATTCACCTTATAGCTTGTCAACAAGCTTAGTTCTTGTAGACATCTTGGCCTGGAGCTAGGAAAATGACAAAAAAATGAAAATGATCAGAATTTAATTATGAAATTACCAGGAGGTGCCCTTGGCTAAGGTGAGTATCCTCGTGGAGTTAGATTTTGGAAAATCCAAATTTTTCCCCTTTAAATTGGACCAACAAAATTCTAGACTAGTAGTTCTGGTACTGGTTCTGGTTTCCTGGTTTTCTGGTTTTCTCGTACCAGTGAAAACTAGGGTTTCACATTCTGGGAGTTCTATCCACTGAAAAAGTGTGTTGAGGATTCCAAAGAGTTCGCTAGGCTAGGACACACTTCCTTGATGAGTTTTAGGATGAAATTCCTCTTCAATATAAAACCCTAATTTTCTTGTATGACAACAATGAAATTTTTGCCTATCTGGTGAAAGATGCTCTCTTCAGCTTAGCTCTGATACCATGTAAAGTTTTGAGCTATTATTAGGTTTTTTTCAATTTACTAGATAATAATAACATATATGGGATCACTGAGAGAAACATAATCACAAGATACACAAAATTTATCCTGGGAAACCCTCATGGGGGAGAAAACCAAGCAAAACCTCGTTAATATAGATAGCCAATACAATGCCAAGAAAATAAACCAAAACACTAAAGAATATCCAACACTGGGCAATGCGCCTCTCTCTTCCTTCTTCTCCCAACAACGATGGATGAGTGAATGAGTGAGTGAGATAATAAGGCACATGCTTCCTTTATTTATACAAACGAACAGGTGTTGGAAATGTGTCTCTTCACTAGGGAGGGCCGACTTGTCATTTTAGTGATTAAAACAACTTTAATTAGCTTGGGGGCCAACTTCTCAATTTGAATAATATATTTAGGGTTTGACCAATCCACAAAAGGAGATTTGGAAAATTACAATGTCCAACATGATCAATCCACAAAAGGGGATTGATCTAATGAAAAATAAGTTAATAATAAATAGAATACTCTTTGCAGTTACAATATTTCAACACAAGTGTCATGTATGAACATTCCTATTCTTTTGATTTGAGGAGACCAGTTGTTATGCTTGAATTCCCAAATATTGATTGTTTGTTATAGGACTTCAAATCTTGAAGCAAAACTATAATCATTGATATTTGATTCTCCCCCCTGTTAAGTGCAAGGTGAGAAGTTTGTTGAAGTTGGATGAGGGGGTCCAAGCTTAATATTTAGATTTTTTATGTTCTTCAATGATTCATAGTTGAAGGGATCCAAGCTTAAGCTTTGAATTCTTTATGTGGTGATTTTTGGTGGATCACTAACCATATTCACTTGAACAATGTGGTGGTTTTGGGTTATCTCTGACCATATTCACTCAAACGATGTGGTGTTTTTTGGTTTACCACTAACCGTCTTCACTCCCCCCCTTCAATGTGTAGGAGAGTGCCCTTTTCGTCAATTTGCTCCCCCCCTTGAGGCATGGAGAGTACCATATTTGATTCATGTTTTGATTTCACATCTGGATCATCACCAAAATCCATAGTTTGCTTAACTTATCAAGCATAGTTTACTTAACTTATTCCATTTCCATGAAGTTATCCATCCATAGTTTGCTTAATTTTTTTCTTTTTTTGACACTTTTCTTAGAGATGATTTATCTTCCCACAATGAAGAGAAGGATGGAGGTCAAAACAATGTGTCTCCAAGTGACCAACTCTATGACAACATTGACCCTTATTATCAATATCCTTCACTTCTTCAACAAATCTTGCACTCAAAAACTAAATTGGTTTAGAGTAATCCGGGATATGAAAGTTGTTTCCTTTGTCACATATTAAGTCTTTTCAATTTTTCATGGATGATAATTCTCCCCAAGGTCTGACAAACATCTTGGAAAGATTATTTTGTGAATCTTGACTTTCTACTTTTGTATCTTCAAACGTTTTGTTGTTGTTGTTTTTTCTTTCATTTTGTGCTTCTTCTTGGGTCATTTGCAACAAGACGTTTCTTCATTGGTCCATTGTAATCATTATCTTGTATCTCTTTTGTATCCACCATTAGGTCATGTGTATCAAAAGTAGAATCAACCATCTGTATTATGTCTCGTGTGTCACAAGATGCATCAACCTTTTTTATGAACTCATTTGTATTACATGTTGCATCGACCTTTTGGATAAGCTCATTTGTATCACATATTGAATCAATTTTCTCTATTAGATCTTTTGTGTCACAACTTGAATCAAATTTTTTCTATTTTCTATAGATGTTGCATCAATCATGTCATCAATTTGATTATACTTTTCTCTTAACTTTATTTGAAGTGCATCAATCAATTGATCCTTCATTTCTAATTCATCTCGAAGATCATTTGGTGACTGTATTGTATCAACCATGTGATCAATTAGTTTTTTCTTTTGACTTAATGTTCACTCAATATTTTTAACTCAATTTTGCAATTCATTGTTGTCCTCTTGGAATTCTTTGATTTCTTGAGAGGCATTTTGTAAACTATCTCCTCCTTTTCATGTTTTTGTATTCTCTCGCTCACTTGTCACACTAGCTTGCACTCGCTCAATTGTAATTTCTTGCTTGAATGCACTTCTTTATTTTTATATCAGGCTTACTTGAATTGATGTTGCATTTAGGGTGTCGGGTACTACCAATCATGCACCCTAAAGTGTGATTACAATGACTTGACTTACTTGACCTCCTTATTCAAATTTCGGGTAGGTCTTGATTATCACATTCACAATTGACTTTGACTTGAAAGGGATTGACACTTTACCCCTTGTACAATTAATTGCTTAGGTTTATCTTTTAAAACTTATAATTGAATTCATGAATCAAAGAAATTTTATTCTTTATGGATTTACAATTTACCACTTAGTGTCAAATATTTGAAATGACACATAACCTTTTACCGGTTTATAGAGATGGTAAGTTTGAGAAGACTTCAATACACTTAATTTTGATAATCACCATTGAACTTCATGAGTGCATGAGCATTATCTGCTTGATTTACATGTTTCATTAAATTAGACAACATAAAAATTAAAGGAAATATCCACCATCCACGAGCACACAAGGACAAGTGTCCTTAGATCCCCTTATTCAATTTTGGGTCAATCTAGGACAAAGAAAAAAATAATATTTTGATCCTATTGTGATATTATTCTTACAATGATAATGGTCAGATCTTAAGTCACATGTTTTCCACCTTAAAAATATTGCCAACCTCCTTCTACAAAAAAATACTTCTATAATCTTGTCAAACTTTCAAAATAGTGCTCATAAAATGATGATCATGCCTCCCTTTGTGGTGAACAATATCATCTAAGACTTCAATTACAATGAATAAGAGTCTCCTCTTAAATTACATAAGACATCAGTCTTTAAAGATGCATCAATCCTTATATCTCCAATTTTATATAAAGGGCATAAAAGTTTTATGTCTTCCCAGCAAAGAGAGATGCTATCCCCTTTTGTATGTAGGAATTTTCAATTTACAAAATATATTTTTCCATTAACCAACTTGCCATTAACCAAAAATATTTGTCTTTTACAAAAAGTTGAGAATTATGAACTACAAGTCCATTGTCCAAAATTTTGATAATAACACTCTATTAGACATCACCTACGTTGTATTAGGCCACCGAGGTACACAAACATTGACGAAGCACCACTCATTAAGCAACTTGCATTAGCTCTTTTCCGAAATACCTATTTTTCTTCTCCTCTCAGGGGGTTACAATAAATGTTCTGCAAGTTCCTTCTACAAAACCTCAAATATCTTAAATGGTAATATCTTACCAACCCAATAGAAATGAAAACATGAAAATAAAAAAAGCTTGCACTAATACTATCTTCCAAGGTTTCCCATTAATATTCACTTGAAATCTATAATTTGTCTCACCACAACACGAAACCATCTGCTTTTCACAACTACACTACTCCGTTGTCGAAGATCCTTATCTCTTAATCTTTTGCAACTTTATTGTTTAATAGAAAAAGAGGTTGTTTTCCTTCTTTATCCATATGCTATAGAAAACTTGTCAAATTACCTCATTTTTCTCTTTAGGCAACAGATCTGGCACTCTTCGAGTTGCTAATACGGGATCGCGCTAGATCGCACAAAGTGAAGATGTCTCTCTACGCCAAACCCTAACCTCTTGCTTGTCATTATGTTGTGCAAGGATAATGCCACGTACTCCGAAAAATTTCCCACTTTCTCTTTAGGCTAGTTACTGTTGAAAATCCCAGCGATTTCGCTTCACGTGTGTACACTGATTTTCCAACCTTTTTGCAGAATGAAACATGGTAAATTTTAACCAGTTCTCTACATCAAGTCACAGGCCAAGTTAATTTGAARAACCCCAATGGTATATCTTAACAAAGTCATCAAAATCTTTGCAAAGTTAAGCCATATCACAAGCTAACGAACCCATTTCAAAACAAGGGAAATAGCTGCAAAGCAGCTAGTCCCTGCCTCATATATGTATTTGTTTAAAATCATTTGCATTTTATGTGTAACCATGTTTCGATCCACTGATTTTGCAGAGGTGAATTGGTATTTCAAAACTGTAACCGACAGCTGTATTAAACTTTGTGCAGTGATAAGGAATGGCTGTCATTTCATATTACTTTTCCAGTATTGGTTGGTTTGAGAGTTAGAGAGCATTTTTTGAGTGCATAATTGCAAGTTGGTTGAAAGACATGTACATGGAACACAAACTAGAACAAAATATGATATTACAAGCGTAATGCGTCATTGCTATTAGGGACAAATACTATCACTGTTCATTGCTATTAGGGACAAATACTATCACTGTTCAGATTAATTTATAATGGAAGTCCTTCATAGTTGTGAAAATAAGGAAAAAATTAAGATTTCCTTCTGGAAGTTACAAATATACTTAGAGTAAGTATTCAACGATTATAGTGATATAAGGGTAAAATACATGTATAACAAAAGAAAATATCTTCCCAGAATGTCTTCCTTCAATGATTAACCCTTACCTGGACATAACCAGAATGGGAAATCATTAAGTGATCCTTTACGTATGATAATAGGAGTAGCATTCAAGTTATTTTAATCAATTTTGAAACTTTGGAAGTATTTGTGTCTGTGCTTCAAGATACAAACCGGGCATCAGTAATAGAGATGGCCAATGATGTTCAAGAGAATCACTCGTGCAAAATGTAAAGAGAAATTAAACATCTTGTATTTTTTTGTAGCACAGGATGAATAAGAACAAACAATGGACATGCAATTCCACATATGGATCTGCATAAGCTGTCAACCTCCTATTGGTACCTATTATTGGCAATGCAGATTTGTTTGTTTTCTCATCCATTATATTAAGATTCAGAGAATACCCTTCCAAGAGTCAAAGACTTCTCCTGTTTCTAATAGCAAAAGAGATTTTGGCTGAGTTGAGGCATTAATCTCTCGTAAATTAAGCTTAGTTAGTCCCCCCGATACTACTATTTTGTTTTTCTGTTTCATTTGTCTCATTCTTGCACGTGCAGATCCTACAGGGACAATTCTTCCAATCATGCCCTTCTATTATGAAAAGCTCTACGCTTTTTTCTATATAAAAATGAAAGCTCGGATGGGAGAAGGAATGATAAAGTGGCACGATGCTGCGAGATTTATCAATGGACGGTTCGATATTCATGCACGATCTATAATTTCCACTTCAAATGTCATTGAACCAGGACAGCCGGTGCAGATACGAAATATGCTGCCTGCCAAGTGAAAAGTTACTGACGTGTACATATATTGATGATGTCCAGGTCAGGTTATACAAGCAAGAAAAAAACGGTATCTATTGCAGGGGACCCTTGTTCACTATCTCAGGAAGTTTTTTTACTAACCCTCGATGCGCATTGGCTAACAATTCTTGTTGTCCTGAATATTTACTTGACATCTTGATCCGCTAATTCTTCATTTCCAGCTGCTAATCTTAAAAAAATTGCTACACACCAATCTTAAAAAAATTGCTACACACCAGCAAACAATCTTCGATCAAAAAGATTTTGAACAACCAGCTTACATAATCATATTATATAAGGATCTCTAACACGGGAAGGATCTTGTTCAAGGTATAGTTAATTTTGCATTTCATAAGCTACTTATAAGATTCAATAAAGCTCATTAATGAAGTTGTTTGGGTGTAAACGTAGGTTTTAAAACAGCTAGACTAAAAGAATGGAAAACCGGCATTTAAAGTAAAAGGAACCAAAATCTGCATGATATTGTTTTTTAGACAGGAAATACAGTAAAATTTTGAAGAATTTATTCCAAAACAAAGGAAAATAACTGTGAGAATAAATCAGAGGTTTTAAAATAAAAATGTTGAATAACCTTAGAAGCATTTAAACTAAAACCTGAAATATCTCATGTTTTAAAACTGTAAAAGAACTATCTACACAGCAGCATGATTTCAATCAGTGTTGCAGACGTCACTTTCAAGCCCATTTGAGTCTAAAACACCATCAATGAATTGAACATGGTTTAATCTCATCTTTTGGAAATTTTGAAAACTCAAAAAAGTTTGAAAACTCAAAAAAGTTAAAAATAATAGAAAACTCATAATAAATAAAACTCTATTCAATTACATGTAATGTATAAATTCTATGTGCACAATTACATTCTGATGATGATTTAATGTAAATGTGCTATATACATGGAAACTTGTTAACAAATCAATAATGATTGATTTGTCTTTAAAATATTCATCATATGTAAAAAAATTTAAATCAGTTAATGCTTTCTCCAATTTCTCCCCTCTCAAGATGCAATTCTTTGGAGCTTCTCCCCTCTCAAGATGCAATTCTTTGGAGTATTGTTTTTAGTGTGTATACTGCAATTCAAGCGATTGGAGTAATAAACCATTGTCTCAAAGGGATTTGTATGTGTTCTCGTTGGCATCAATGTTCTTTGTATTTGCTGCAAAATTGATATAAAAAAAATGAAGTTAGTAATGTAATACCAAATCAATATATGTAAAACTATAAAGTTTTATGTAGACTTGTTTACCGTGTATAAAAGACAGTGAAACAATTAATTTTTCCAGATTTTTTATTTTTCTTTGTGTTTTTAATGAGCATATTGTCCTTGCTTTTTAACTATATTTTTTAACAATATAAGTAGGAATTGGTTCTGTTGCAATTCTTTTTTGATGGAAGCCTAAATTGAAAAAAGAGTAACATGTATTTGAAAAATAAGAATCATTTGTGAGATATAGGAAAAAAATTAAAATTAAATTAGTGTATTTGAAACATAACCATGAATACTTACAATTGATTTATCATCATCCATGTTGCCATCCTTTATTTATAAGCAGTGATGCATGCCAGGTTTTGTTGTTGAAATGGCAATAGCACCAATTGTACCAACTGGATAAGGATCTGTGTTGTGCGATAACTGTGCAATTGTTGTATTTGAGAAGAATCGATGCTCCATGCAAACGGAAGGTATGTTTTCAACTATGCTTTAGTTAGTTAATGAAAGTGTTTTTTCACAATCACTACCATCATATTTGTTTTTTTCTATTATTTGAAAAAAAAATATGACAATCCCAACATCTCGAACAATCTTTTGTTCATGTTGTTCAATAAGTTGTGTAGGCACAAACAGTGTTATTGCCATTTCATCTTTACTATATTGTAATTTCATCTTTAATGAGAATGAGATGAAATTAATGTTTGAAAATAAAATATATTTACTGTAAAGAAAGACAATTAGACATTTTCATAATTTGGTGGTTGCTTTTAAAGGACATTTTCATAATTTGGTAGTTTTTTTTAGAGGGGTGAAAATGGAATAAAGCTAGCAGAAGAATTATGTATGGTTCAACCTTTACTATCTCTTCCTATCGTATTGTTCCTTAGCTACTTTCAGAGAGTATGAGTGAATTCTAATATGGCTAAGAGAGAATAGTATAATGTAACATCCCCGAAAATAAATTATTTTTAAATCTAGAATTTGCTTAGGAAAATTATTTCTGTTCTTAGTAAATTGGAATTGGAATTTTTTTTTCATTTATGGCAATTCCGAATTTTGAATTTAGTTAATTGTAATTGATGATTATGACTATTGGGAAGAAACTTCATTTTATCCAATTAACTATTTGACCGTGACACTTGTATGAGACAACATATTTCATATTTATTGCTAATGGATAAATGGAGAAACCATGTTAAAATTAGCTGACCATGACTCCACGAGAGGGGAACATGTTGAAACTACCTTAGGGTTGAATGTGACAAGTGGAAAATCAAAAAGTTGGCCATTGGCAGCCCCTGGAAATCATGGATTTGGAAAGCTACCAAAATTCCCAAGGGGGAAAAAAGACCTAGGTAAAAATGGCTTTGGATATATAGCATATGAGAGGAGGCAGGATGTTTCCTAGTATGCTGGAAAAGGATAATTATATCTTGTTGTTATAAATAATGGTTTTTTGAGTGTGAGGCAAGGAGAAGTTGTTGAACCGGAAGGACTATTGCTGAGGTGGAGTTCTGAGTTCTTCCTCATGGATTCATAGTCAGACTAGGGGATGAATGGAACAAGTGACATTGGTTGTTCCGTTCTAAGGTTGGGAGGAACATGGCTATTCCGTTTGTCTTTCACTAAACTCGTTCATATATGTTTATATACTCTTTTATGGTTATATAATTCTTGCTTTAAATACCTGTCAGGATACATCTGTATATTGTTGGGTGAATTATTTTCTAGTGAATTCCTTTCTAATCAAGAATCATTTTTTATTTAAATGATTGAAAGAGAGCATAGCTAGTATAATATTGTGTGAATTATTGCTGAGGATAAACCCCCTACAAGTTTAATTTTATGCTTCAAATAGAACTACTTTTGTATCCTAATTATGAGTAGAATCGGAATTATGTGAACACGCTAGAATACTTCTATTTTAAACAAAATCAGTCTGATTCTATTTTCAGATAGTATAGATCCCGCGTTTATATAAGTACCAGAAATCAATTCGAAGAAATCTTTTATTGCATAATTGACTAAGGAAAATGCCGAAGATTGAAAAATAATTATACATTCGCATATTTGTGTAAGGAATTATACAGAGTTATAACACTCTTATAATATTGATGTATGGTAAGAATAAGTATTCATATATATATATATATATATATACCCAATACCTCCACAGAAGTTGATATTCTATTTGGACTTTGTTGAGATTCGATTTAAAGGAATATAAATTTAGGAAATACATAATTTTAATTTCATACATGCATGACTGTAGGTTTTCAGACTGTAGATCCAATAGGTATTATAATAAAATGGAAGACAAACAAACTAACTAGTCTTAGTAGAATTTCTGGAATATACAACGACGAAAAGTAAAGAGTCTGCATAATCGCAATTAGAGACATGGAAAGGAAATTATTATTTAGAGTAAAGGAATAGGCTAACATATAACAATACAAGATTCTGAGATAATTCAAAAAGAATAAAGCTATAGGACTAAACAAGAAATTGTCTAAATTTTCCCCTTAGGATCCAAATTAAAATCCGGAAAATTCAAGACATAATCATTGTTCATAAATACGTGTTGTTATTCATTCCAGAAATACTCTTATAACTTATCTATTGCTCAAAACAAAAAAAAAAAAGATTGTTCGTATTTCCATCCCAAAATCGAATATACAACTTTAAATATGATATATAATCATATTCTATTTATATGATTCAAGTATGTTACACAATAATAAGGTTATGATCCTTATGCCCTTCTGTTAAATTTAGAGATACAGAACTAAAGAACATATTGTCTTTAGGAATGGAATTTTTCACCCATCGAGTTTTACAATCGTATCAATCCTTAGAAACCTAGGATACTCCTTAAAAAGCAACGAAATGAAACCGAAATATCTTTTGCGTGAATAGCAAGAGTCTGCATCCAGATTTGTGCATGGTCGAAGTCCCTGCAAGAGTTTACAAATTAACATTAGTAATATATAACAGAAGCAAGACGAGTGAAACTTTCAACAGAATGATAAATGACCGGAAAGGTTTATTTCAGAGTTGCACTTAACTTATGACTTGGAGAGCTGGTGTCCTTTCTCCATCGTGTTTTGTTTGGGTAGACATCCCAGGCTGAGGGGAGGGTGGTCCCAGGACTTCCTGATGGGTACCCTCGCAACAACAAGGTCCCATCATTAGAGTTGGTACCAAAAGCGTATAAATCAAATTCTTCATGAAATGAAATAAAAAAAACAGTATTAACATTTAAAATACGAATTGCATAAGTCCTGTCGTGTGAGAAGGCTAAAGGCATCATGCAAACATTACACACTGAATAAAATGCTATATGTTAACATTGACATCAAAACCTGCCATGAACCGACTGTCTGTTTTGAAGACGRTATTTTTAATCAACACTAAATACAGAGTTAAATTTCTTACTGAATTTACCAGGCTTCAATGGCGTATACTACCCATAGACAACGATAATAACAGTAGGAAACACACTCAATCCCAAAAGTTTTACAAACATAAATATTATATGTTGTAGGGTATTCCCTAATGAACTGTTTGAAACACAGAAGTCACTTTTTATTTTGTGGCGAATAGAAATGCAATAGCCTTTAAGGAAGCATTATAGTCGTAAGGACTAGCTAAGGGTCTGATGAAAATTACAGAAGGGTGGAATCATTTTTCAAAAGAAAAGCAATATAACATGCAATAAACAGTGCAGATCTTCAACTCCATACTAGAACCTTGTGTAGCCTTATAGAAGTTCAATACCAGGCCTCAATGCATATCAATAGAGGCATCGTAAAGAATGTAAGAATACAATGAAACCCTAAGGGTAAAGTGCATATGATAACTAACACAGGTGTGAATTCTTTGAAATCAGAAACAAGGGAATGGGACGTTGAGCCCTCTAAGAAAGATTTAGAATAAAACAACAGTAAGAATCTACTTATCCATGAACGGGAATAGTCCAGGAAGTTACAAAAGAATAACATTAATTAAAAATCATAATAAGAATTACAGTATGAGGGTTTCTTCCACTGTAATGAAACCCTGCGATTCCACTCAATTACTAAGTTATAGTAGTATCGTGAACTTACCAGGGAGGAAAGATAGTGATGTCTATTTCCACTGAGTAACATCCTCCAAGACGACAGTCTTCCCCACTGAGAATATAAAAACACAGAGCCATTTCAAGGAACTTCAAAAATGAAAATAGAAAACTCACTTAACCCTAAAGGATCCCTTACTATGCAAATTAACTATTGAGGATATGAAAGTTGGCCTGGCCATGTGATGGGGCAGAGTTGGCGTGGCCATATTGGAGGAGGGTTCAGGTGAAAACCATCGAAACTTTCACACACAGACTCTTCATTAATATCAGGTTCATAGATTTAACTCCTATCTGACAAGAAAACCTTCTCCTCATATGAAGAAACGTGAATTTAAGAGAAGTCCCTTTGTGACACAACCAGCTAGAACCCTTTAACTCTAACTATTTTTTCATTTCAGTTGATTTGTCTTTCAATTGAGACATCGTCCAGTTGAGACCTTGTTAAGGAAGAGTTAAATGAGTGGTAGTGTAGGGTTCTGTTACCCAAACCGTTATGTAGATGGTGACACGAATATCATTAAACACCATTAATCATAGGGAATCTGTTCGATGATTTAGGCCAAACAAAGTAATGCCAAGCCTTTAATATTCTACCAAGGGTGTGCATTCCCGACCCTCTGACTTTATGTATAGTACACGAATATATTAATTCAAAGTTCAAATGAGTTTTCCTTGCACGAAAGTATAGAAGTTAATGTTTAAGGAAGAGATTAGGGTTGTAAGTCCTAGGTCTAATATAATACATAGATACATATATATGTGAGTATTAGAATAGCTTGGGACTAAAGGGAATTATTAGAATTATGGAGATTTATTCATATAATACTTTTGATTCTAAGTGAGTTAGGTTGGGGTAGAAATATCATCGTTTGATAGTCAGAACATAAGATACCTCACAAATATTTTATAGTGGGAATAATTATTAACTCCTCTTAACTACGAATCTGCTAAAATGAAATTGGAGATTAATGTTCCATAGAATTTTATTTTTTTTATGGAAAATTTGAGGTGCATTACATATGGTATCAGAGAAAAGGTTACAACACTTGGACCTTGAGTAAGGCCAAAATATTTATCTAGCATATTTTTTCTTCTGGTTATGAAAAACCTAACAAAAACAATTATTGTTACAAACAGAAAACACTTTATTTTGTGTAATCATGGCAGCCTAGGATGAGGCAGAAATCAAACTCAAGGAAAACCCTGAATGAAGGCCTCCTAAAGATCAGAGATAGAATAGTGACGGAAGTTCACCTACCGAAGTTCTGGAGACTATGAGAAATCTCATTGTTGAGTTGTAGGTTTTCAAAGAAGACAATGAGAAACTGAAAAAGGCACAACACGAACAAAATGAAATAAATGAAGTACTGCTACGAAGTATAGTGACCAAGAAAATCCCAAAGGACGATAATTAGGAAGAAGAGGTCATTAAAAGAGCCTCCAAGAATTTTGGTCCTGAAGCAGAAAAAGGGGATAGTTCATCTGAAGGTACTCCTTCAACTGAAGATAAAACAAAAACAGGAAGAAAAAGGAAACAGGTAGGTCACCTTGAGGGAGAGTTAAGAAAATTAAACCATCTACCTTTGATGGGGAATCAAGAACAAGGGAGGAAGTTGGAGCATGGTTATTAGACATCAAGAAGTATTTCCAAATATACAACTATTCCAGCAATATGAAGGTCTAAATGGCCATATATAATCTGGAAGGGAAGGCTAGCATATGGAAATACTTTAAGGCTAGCATATGGAAAAGCTAGTGAAGGGCCTAAAGTAAAAACAAATGGAATGGTCAGATTTTAAGAAATACTTTAAGAAACAATACCTATCTAAAAGTTACTATGAAAGAAAAAACAAATAATTTTATGAGCTACAACTTGGCCAAATAGCTATGGAAGATCTGATAAACAAATTCCTGGAATTACTAAGGCTCGTACCTTATATTCCAGAGGATAAAGTGAAACTCCAGCGGTTCCTAAGTTGTTTTCCACAGTCCTACAAGGACAGAATCGAATTCGATAATCCCAAGTCCTTGAGTGAAGTATTCAAGAAAACCTGAATGTGTTATGACCAATACAAACAACGGACATAATTTCCCAAGGCTTGGAAAGACAAGAAACAAGACCAAATGAACCAACGAAAGAAGGGATACTAGCCAGCTCCTTATCGGAACATAACAAAAATTTTTCCAAGGAAAGATTTTCACTCAAACAATCCAAAAACTCAAGGAGGCAGTAAATCTGGGAACAAATAGGTTTGGGGACATCCCCCATGAACCATTAAAATGTTGGGAATGTGGAGAACCTCATCTAAGGAGGAACTGTCCACGTTTGATTTCAGCAACTAGAACTGTTGTTCACAATTTACAGGAAGCCTCTATAGTAGGGGATGTAGGCAGAAGCTTACAATGGATCAATGCAGCCGTAGATGGTCGGGAAGCTGACTACCAGTCCTTTGTGGTGAAAATTGAAGGTAAAATCAATAACAATCATATTTATATTTTAATTGATCCTAGAGCTACATTGAGTTATATCACTCCTGGTATAGTGGAGTCAAATAAACTCAAGAAAATATGACATGCAAAATCTTGCCTGGTACAATTAGCAACAGGAACGAAAAGAAAAGTTGTCGACTTTATTTCTGATTATGAGTTCAGTTTAGGTCGTCAAAACATAAAGACAAATTTTAACATTCTATCGTTAGGATCTTATGATGTAATTATTGAAATGGATTGGTTAGAAAGGCATAAAGTAGTGTTAGATTGTTATGAAAAATCACTCAAGTATAAAGACGAAAATGACACTGCTATGATAGTTTAAGGTATGAGTTAGACAAATTTCAGCAATGCAATTCAAGAAATGCATGAGAAAAGGTTGTCAAGTTTATGCCATCCAAGTAACAAACCTATTAGAAAAAGAAAATAAACCCAACTTGGAGGTTTTTGTCGTTTTGCGTGATTTCAGAGATGTGTTTGTTCATGAGATACCTGAATTACCCCCAAGGAGGGAGATAGACTTTTCTATTGACCTACTACCTGGTTCAACCCCTATATCTAAAGCACCTTATCAAATGAGTTTGTCGGAATTAACAGAACTAAAAATTCAACTTCAGGAATTATTGGACAAAGAATATGTCATACCAAGTGTTTCACCATGGGGAGCACTAGTCCTCTTTGTGAAAAGAAAATACAGAACTCTGAGATTATGCATCGATTACATACAATTAAACAAAATGAATATTAAGAACAAGTACCCCTTACCTAGGATAAATGATCTGTTCGATAAGGTAGATGAGGCAAATATTTTCTCGAAATTGGACTTACCATCTGGTTATCATCAGGTTAGGATAAAATATGAGGATATAAGTAAAACAACATTTTGAATGAGATATGGACATTACGAATTTGTTGTTATACAATTTGGACTCACTAACGTGCCAACCACGTTTATGTGTTTAATGGATAGTATTTTCATTTAGTACTTGGACAAGTTTGTGTCAGTATTTATCAACAATATTCTAGTATATTCTAAAACTGAAGAAGAACACGAAGAGCATTTAAGGATAGTTCTGCAAACTTTAAGGAAGCACAAACTATATGCTAAATTCGATAAGTGTGACTTCTATCAGAAGGAAATACAGTACCTAGGACATGTAATATCTGCAGAAGGCATTGCAGTCGACCCTGAGAAAATAAGAGCCATCATGGAATGGTCGATACCTAAGGACGTAGCGGACATCCGGTCATTCATAGGAATCACCAGATATTACCGCATATTTATAGAAGGTTTTTCCAAAATTTCATACCCTATCACATCATTACAAAATAAGGGAACTAAGTTTAACTAGTAACAAAAATGTCAAGATAGTTTTAATAAGTTAAATGAATTGTTAACAACTGCACCCATTTTCAAGGTAGCAGATCCAGACAAATACTTCACCATCTGTGTAGATGTGAGTAAAAAAGGACTAGGTGGTTTCCTAACTCAAGAAGGGCATGTTATTTTTTATGAGTCCCGAAAACTAAAGGAACACAAACAAGAATATGTCACTCATGACTTAGAGTTGGAAGATGTAAAACATGCCTTAAAGATGTTGTGACACTACATAATGGGCAAAATATTTCTATTATTGACAGATAACAATGGTGTGAAATTTTTGTTTAGTCAGCTGAGCCTTAATGGAAGGCAAGGAAGATGGCTAGCCTTCTTGAGTGAATTTGACTTTGAGGTAAGACATATCAAGGGTAAGGAAAACAAAGTGGCTGATGCGTTAAGCAAGAGAGTTCATGGATTGTTTGAGATAAAAATTATCAGGGCATAAAGCGATCTTGAGGAGAGGATAAAGACTACAGATAATAACGATGAAAATTACACTAAAACAGTGGAAAAATTACAGAACACTACAGAAAATTAAAACAAAACAGATATGAGTTTGGACAGAAATAGTCTACTACGATTTAAAAATAGGATATACTTACCAGATTCGGCAGAGTTAAAGTTAACAGTTTTGGATGAAGTGCACAAGAAACCATATTCTGGTCATCCAGGATACCAAAAAATGATAACAACACTAAGAAAGTTATTTTATTGGCCTAAATTGAAGGGCGAAACAACAGAGTACTTAGCTAAGTGTCAAGATTGTCAGCAAGTAAAAGTTGAACACCAACATCCAGTCGGCCTGTTGCAGCCCTTACCTGTGCCGTAATGGAAATGGGAGACTATGTCACTGGACTTTATTATAGGTTTTCTTAGAAATTAAAAACAAAATTATTCAATTATGGTGGTAATCGATAAGCTTAGTAAGTCTGCACACTTTATTCCTGTAAAGTCTACTCTTAAAGCTATTAACAATGCTGAAATATTCATGAAAGAAATTTTTAAACTACATGGTATTCCTAAAATGGTGATTTCGGATAGAGACATAAAATTTACATCTTCTTTTTGGAAAGAATTGTTTGCAGGGTTAAATACTAACTTGAATTTCAGCACGAGTTATCATCCACAAACGAATGGGAAAACTGAACGAACAAACCAAATCGTAGAATATATGTTCCACATGTACGTAAGAAGAAAACCAAGCAAGTGGGAAGACTATCTGCACTTCGTAGAATTCACATACAACAATGGGTACCAAACTTTAGCTAAAATGATCCCTTTCAAAGTATTGTACAACAAAAATGTTACGACTCTGATTAGATAGGATAACCCAGTTGACAAACTCATGGTTGGACAAGAGATTCTCTAGGAAATGGAGAGCGTGATAATAAAAGTACAACAGAAATTAAAAGAGGCACAGGACAGATAGAAAAGTTACAGTGACTAGAAAAGAAGACACTTGGAATTTCAAGTGGGAGACCACGTCTATTTAAAAGTCAAAGCCCAAAAAAGTTCACTAAATATAGGGAACTATGCAAATTCGTCACCCAGGTTTTGTGGCCCTTTCGATATCTTATCTCGAATTGGACCCATAGCATACCAACTTGCACTTCCTGCCAATCTAAAAATCCATAATGTATTTCTTGTTTCTTTGTTAAAGAATTATGTTCATGACCCTACTCATATGATCAATTGGAACTTGGTGCAGGTGGAACTAGAAGGTGAGTTCCAAGAATAACCTCTATTCATTCTAGGTAGGAGAGAAATAACACTTTGAAACAGACCCATCCCCTAGGTAAAAGTGCAATGGAAGCACTTTTGTCCTGAGTAGGCCACTTGGGAGTTGGAGGGAGAATTGCAGAAATCTCATCCAATCCTGTTCCAAGAAAGAAACAAACAATGAGGAAAGTGTTTCATTGAAGGGGGAAAGGATATAACATCCCCCAAAATAAATTATTTTTAAACCTGGAATTTTCTTAGGAAAATTATTTCCGTTTTTAGTAAATTTGAAATTTGAAATTATTTTCCATTTATGGAAATTTCAAATTTAGTTAATTTTCATTGATGATTATGACTGTTGGGAAAAGACATAATGTAACATCCCCCAAAAAATACATTATTTTTAAGTTTGAAATTTCTTAGGAAATTATTTCCATTTTTGGTAAATTTGAAATTGGAAAATTTTTGCCATTTATGTCAATTTTGAATTTCGAACTTAGTTAATTGTAATTGATGATTGTGATTGTTGGGAAGAGATATGATTTGACCCAAATAAATATTTTACTATGACACTTGTATGAAACAAAATATTTTATATTTATTGTTGATGGACAAATGGAACAATCAGGTTAAAATTAGCTGACCATGACACCATGAGTGGGGAACATGTTAGAACTACCTCAGGGCTGATTATTACAAGTGGAAAATCAGGAATTTGGCCATTGGAAGCCCTTGAAAATCATGGATTTGGAAAGATGCAAAAATTCCCAAGGGGAAAAAGACCTAGGAACTTTTTCTTTTGATATATAGCATATGGGAGGAGGCAGGACACTGCCTAGTATGCTAGGAAAAGGAATGATTTTTTGGTGTTATGAACACTAATTGGTGAGTGTGAGGCAAGGGAAAACTATTGAGACTGAAAGACTATTGCTGAGGAGGAGTTATGATTTCTCCCTCATGGATTCATGGTCAGGCTAGGGGGTGAACGAGACAAGTAATATGGTTGTTATGTTCTAAGGTTGGGAGGAACTTGGTTGTTCCCTTTGTTTTTTTAGTACTTATCCGGATATGTTCATCTACTCGCCTCTTGTTGTATTTGTATTGATGAAATGATTGATAGTATATATGCCTTCTACTCTCAGACGGATACCCTACTATTCATATGTGAATAAATAGAATCATAATGTTACTGTATGTTATCTGTTGTAGACATAATCTATTCTACTGAAGAATGCATCTATAGGATTATTGCATGTTATCTCCTGTAGGAATAATCTATTCTACCGAAGAATGCATCTATAGGATTATTGTATATTATCCGTTGTGGGAATGATCTATTCTATTGCAGAGTGCATCTATATGGTTATTGTATGTTATCTGATGTAGGAACAATTTATTTTGTTAAAGAATACAACTATATAGTTATTGTATGTGATCTGTTGTAGAAACATAACCATTATATTAATGAATGGAATTATAAAGTGATGTGTATTATCTATGGTAGGAATAGATCTAAATCTTGACAGTAAATGTTATTATAAAGCTACTGTGTATTAGTCATGGCAAGGACAGATCTATCTTTCATAAAGTAATAACTTAACCATGAAGATACAAAATACAAATTCTGGAAATTTCTATCTGTCATGAGGTCATACACCTATAAGATATTCAAATTCTGTAGCAAAAATTCAACCTATGAAAACACTTAAAGAAATTTGGAAAATGAATTTTAAGAGTATTATACACGTTTATATTTACACACAATCATAGCTCTATGGGTTATATAATTAGGTTGTATAAGTTGCCGACAATGCAAATACCGACAAGGCTTGAAAGAGTTACTCATGTAAATTTGATATATATATATATATATATATACAGGAGTATATGTGTACAGTTATTGCATAGTCTACCCTACATGAAGGTCATTCATACTTAAGAATTTCAATGCTTGACACAAGAGATTTACGAATAAAGATTTTGTTACTAAGTATACAAAATTAATCAATGTATAGCTCAACCATTCTCTTGTAAATCATAATGTGGCTATCTGTATTAAATATTTCAAAATTTCATAGTGTAGAGACTATTTAAGTAAACCACAACAGTCGAACAATAGAAAGGAGAATTAAAAAAATCCTTTATCATAGAATTCGAAGATATGTAAAACTAAAGACTTGGATCAAAACAGTCATAAATAAGAATGCCAGAGCGATAACCAACATCACCAGGATCCCTTTTGAATCCTTCAAGAGATTTTTCTTATTGGAAACTCGAGTACCTTCTTGATCAGGACTTGGTTCTAATCCATCGCAGCATCCATGTAAACTTGCAAAAAGGACAAGACATTTTTTTTTCTTAGCAACAAGAGAGACCAAACAAAACTCAAAATTAGATGAACCATATAAGACAACAAAGACATCAATTGACAGGATACTTACTTATCTTAGATTTGTCATAGGTATGCTCCAAATCATAGTCGTGACCCATCAACAGACCGAAAAGGGAGGAACGAGCTCGATCAGTCTGATGGGTACCCTCGCATCAAACAGGACCCCATCATTAGTTATAATATCCATTACAGAGAAGAAGGGTATGTAAGAAAAATGAATTTCACAACTGTATAGGAGGTCTGACACCAATTCAAGATAGAAACATTAAACAACGAATAGTGTATAATTTAGTTATACAGATTAACCAGACGAGTCACAGAGATTACACTAAAATATGATCATCATAAGAAACAAAGTCTGTACAGAGATGTTATGAGTGTCTAATTCAATACATGAGTCAGTTTAAAGAAAATTAATTTAGCACAGAGTATTTAGATTGTCTTCTCCATAATTTAAGACCGTGGCAAGTCAGTAAAAAGTTTGCAAATGACCCATTTTGCATAGTCTAGGACTTCTGAACCCGAGGTGTATCACCAATTCGAGATCTACAGAATAAAATTATGAAATGGTTGTTCGATCTATTCATTTAAAGTTACGGACTATTGGTGAGTACGGTGTACAATTGAAAATGACTCATAGATGTAAATAAATAGAAATAGGTTAAGAAACAGTATTCAAATATCACAAGGAGAATACCCAACCATGACAGGAAACGTTATCAAAACCTATTGAACAAAATTGCATTAACTTGGACAAATATAAAATGCAATTACAGTGTGATTCCTACCCTAACAAATTAACTTCTGGACTGGATTCCTTGTGAAGTCTCGTAGAGACTCAACACCAAATGATGACACAAAACAATGAAGAAGTCTGGGAGTGACGAGCCCTAAGGATAAACTACATACAAAAACCCATTGGAAACAAAAAAACAAAAGAAAAAAATGTTGAACCCTTTCAGGAAGATTGAGCAAATAGGAATGCGACAGTGAAGCCACTTACTGGTAGCGAGGATAGTCCAGAGTTTGTTTCTTTTAAGAATGATGATAAGGGGGTAACTTACTAACAATCAGTATAAATGTTATGATGCATAGGATTATCCCACAATGATGAAAAAATAAGGTGCCAATCCACATCCAGAAATATACGGATAGTATGAAACTTACAAGGGCGGTTGGATAGAGGTGCTCACCTCCATTAGGGAATTCCTCCCAGTCGACTTTCCCCTCGCCAAGAAACTGAGTCGCAGAGTTAATTTTCGGAGAACCTCACAACGACAGAAGTGAAACCTCTATAACCCTAAAGAACTCTTACCACACAGAGTGAATGATAATAGTACGAAAGGAGGGTCGGTCCATGTGATGAAGTAGAGTTGGCACATCCATATTGGATGAAGGGTTAGGTGATAGCCTCTTCATTCGCATACACCATGTCCCCATTAATGGTCGATCCAGAGTTTAACTCTCGTCTGACATGAACCTTCCTTTCACATTTAATGGGTTACAGAGTAAGAGCAGTTGCCTACGTGACTCATGGAATATTTTAACCCTAACTGCTATTAATTCAGTTAGCACAACGTTTAGTTCAGACATCGTGTAGAACAGGTGGATTCAAACGAGTTGTTAGCATGGGGTATTTTTATAGAAAAACCTTTATACCGAATTTTCCTGGAAGAATTTACCCAACCATCAGATTTCCAGGGAATGCATTTAGAAAAAAATCTTATGTTAACCGTTAACACTTTTCGAAGGTGTATAACCTAACCCTAATACAATTATCCTTGATACATGAGTTTATTTTGAATAGTCATTTGAGTTTAACTTTGCGCATAAGTAAAAGGGTGTTTTAGAGGAGAGTTTAGGGCCATAAGTCCTAAACCTTTTGTAGTCCTAAGCCTAATGTATAGACACACACACACACACACACACACACACACATATATATATATATATGAATGTTAACATAACTTCAGGACTATAAGGGAATGCTAGAATGTGGAGTATTCTCACTTATTAACTCTGTTCAAATGTATGTAAAGCTGGGTAGTAATGTCATTCGTCGACAATCAGAACCTAAGAAAAATTTTAAGAGTTTAACAAGGAAGATAAAGGCCTAATTTCTTTTTAATTTCAAATCTGTGTAAGGAATTGGAGAATTAATGTCCTTAAGGAAAAAAAAATTTATGACAAATTTGAGGTTCATTACATATGGTATTAGAGAAAAGGTTACAACGCTTGGACCTTGAAGAGGGCCAAATTAATTACTTAGCACATATTTTTTTCTATGTAAGATGAACAAACCATTAATGTTACAAACAGAAAAATCTTTTTCATTTTGTGTTAATCATCACAGCCGAGGATGATGCAAAAATCAGACTTGATCGGAATCATAAACAAAGACCTCCTAAAGATCTGAGATAGAATAGTGACGGAAGATCACCTACTACAATTCTGGAAACAATGAGGAATCTTATTGTCGAGCTACAGGTTTTCAAAGTAGGCAATGAGAAATTGAAGAAGGCATAGCAGGAACAACAGGAAATAAATGAATTCTTGCTGTGTAGTATAGTGACAAAGAAAATCCCAAAGGATGACAACCATGAAGAAGAGGTTAGTAAAAGAGCCTCTGAGAATTCTGGTCCTGAAGAAAGAAAAGGGGACAGCTCATCTGAAGGTATTCAGCTGAAGATAAGTAAAAAACTAACAGAAAAAGAAAACAACTAGAACACCTTGAGGGAGAATTTAAGAAAATCAAACCATATACTTTTGATGGGGAATCCCAAACAGAGGAGGAAGCTGAAGCATGGTTATTAGACATCAAAAAATATTTCCAGATATACAACTATTCCAACAATATGAAGGTTAGAATGGCCATTTATAATCTGAAAGGAAAAACCAACATTTGGTGGCAAGATCTGAAATTGGCCAAGGGCCTAAAAGAGAAATAGATGGAATGGTCAGAATTTAATAAATACATTAAGAAATAGTACCTATCTGAAAGTTACTATGAAAGAAAGACCAAAGAATTTTATGAGCTGTGACTTGGTCAAAGGGCTATGGAAGATCTGATAAACAAATTCCTGGAATTACTAAGGTTCGTACCTTATATCCGGGAGGATAAAGTGAAAATCCAACAGTTCCTAAGCTATTTACCATAGTCCTACAAGGACATAATCGAATTTGATAATCCCAAGTCCTTGAGAGAAGCATTCATAAAATATTGAATGTGTTACAAACAATACAAATAGCGGACATAATTTCCCAAGGCTTGGAAAGACAAGAGTCAATACTGAATGAACCAACAGAAGAAGGGATACCAACCAACTCCTTATCAGAATGCACCAAAAATATTTCCAAGGAAATATTTTCACTCCAACAATCCAAACACGCAAGGAGGCTATAAACCGGTAAATCTGGGAACAAAGAAGTTTGGGGACAATCCCCGTGAACCATTAAAATGCTAGGAATGTGGAGAACCTCATCTAAGGAGGAACTATTCATATTTAATTTCAGCAACCAGAACTACTATTCACAATCTGTAGGAAGCCTCTATGGTGGGAGACGTGGGAAGAATCTTTCATCGGATAATTGCAGTCATGGATGGTCGACAAGATGAGCATCAGTCCTCTGTGGTTGAAATTGAAGGTAAAATCAATAACACTTGAATTTTTGTCTTAATTGATCCTAGAGCTACATTAAGTTATATCACTCCCAATATAGTGGAGTCAAACAAACGTAAGAAAGTAATACAAGAAAAATATTGGTTGGTACAATTAGCAACATGAACGAAAAGAAACGTTGTCGACTTTATTTATGATTATGAGTTCAGTTTAGGTGGTCAAAACATAAATACAAATCTAAACATTCTACTGCTAGGATCTTATGATGTAACTATCGTAATGGATTGGTTAGAAGGGCATAAAGAAGTGCTAGATTGTTATAAAAAATCACTCAAGTATAAAAATGAAAATGACACTACTAGGATGGTTCAAGGTATACAAAAACCAGTATTAGTTAGACATATTTCAGCAATGCATTTCAAGAAATTCATGAGAAAGGGTTGTCAAGTTTATGCCATCCAAATAACAAACCTGTTAGAAAAAGAAGATAAACCCAACTTGTAGGATTTTGTTGTATTGTACGATTTCAGAGATGTGTTTGTCAATGAGATACCTTAATTACCCCCACGGAGGGAGATAGAATTTTCTATTGACCTATTACCCGGTTCATCCCCTATCTTGAAAGCACCTTACGGAACGAGTTTTCCGGAATTAACATAACAAAAAATTCAACTACAAGAATTATTGGACAAAGAATATATCAAACCAAGTGTTTCACCATGGGGAGCACTAGTCCTCTTTGTGAAAAATAAGGATGGAACTCTGAGATTATGCATCAATTACAGACAATTAAACAATATGGCCATTAAGAACAAGTACCCCTTACCTAGGATAAATGATCTATCCAATCAAGTCGGTGGGGAAAAGGTTTTCTCAAAATTAGATTTACAATCTAGTTATCACCAGGTTAGGATAAAAGATGAGTGTGACATCCCCCCAAAAAAACAAAAATTTATAAGTTTGAAATTTCTTAGGAAAATTATTTCATTTTTGGTAAATTTGAAATTGGAAAATTTTTGCCTTTTTTGGAAATTCCGAATTTAATTAATTGTATTTAATGATTGTGACTATTGGGAAGAGACCTGATTTGACCCAACCAATGTCTTGACTATGAAACTTGTATGAAAAAAAATATTTTATAATTACTGCTGGAAGACAAATGGAACAGCCATGTTGAAATCAATTGACCATGACTCCATGACTGGGGAACATGTTGGAACTACCTTAGGGTTGATTGTTACAAGTGGAAAATCCAGAATTTGGCCATTGGCAGCCCCTAAAAATCAGGGATTTGGAAAGCTGTGAAAATTCCCAAGGGAGGGAAAAAGACCTAGGCAAAAATGACTTTTGTTATATGGCATGTGTGAGGAGGCAAGACGATGCCTAGTATGTTGGGGGAAAATTATTGATTCTTGCTGCTATGAACACTACTTTCTGATTGTGAGGCAAGGAGAAGGCTACTAAAAAAATGAAAGGCATTTGTTGAGGAGGAGTTCTGGGTTATCCCTCATGGATTCATGGTTAGGCTAGGGGGTGAAAATGACAAGTGATTTGGCTACCATGTTCTAAGGTTGGAGGAACATGGTTGTTCCATTTGTCTCCCAATGAACTAGTTCAGATATGTTATCCTATTACTTCTCTATTTGAATGATTAAATAATTGATGTATGGATTGTCTCTATTGTATCGTATTCTTGAGTGAATGTTAATTTTTGTGTGATACTAGTTGAAAGAATTTCCTAGTCAAGCTTCTGGAAGAATTCATTCTATAGGCTAGATTATTGTTATACGGTGATAAACTGTAGGATAATTTCCTAGTTAATCGAAAATCCTTATGCAGGACTATCTATGTATAAATGGGATTGAAATCAAGTTAATATACATGTGTATTTGCATTCCTATAAGTAAATCTCAGAGTCATAACACTTATTCGAGGCTTCCATTCTCCCATAGAATTGAATCAGAACTAGTATGAAACGCTATTTATTTCACGATTTATATATTACATATAGAGATATATATGTATATTTACAGTTGGCGATCTACGCAGATATTATAGAAGAAAACTAAGATTAAATGTCAACAACAAATATATATATATATATATATATATATATATATATATATATATATATATATATATAT
>JASDQU010106430.1:113602-126395 GCA_032191745.1 Picea mariana
TGTTCCATTAGGCATGTAACTACAACTATATAAATGAAATGCTAAATGCGGGAGGCCGACAAAATTTTCCAAAATAGAGAATCTGGAACCTCTTATGCATATCATGTAATATGATAAAAGTTGAAATTTCCTAGCCATAGTAATAGTAACAATTCATTCCAATCTCGATACAAATCGATACAATAAAATAAAGGAATACCAAGAGCTCTATTGATACAGTTAAATTTTGGAAATATAGTAGTACCAGAACAATGAAATTGAATAAATATGACTTGAGATTCCCTTGGATTTAATATTTCAAATTTAAAATTAAACAGCGTTCCACGATTAGGAGACAAAATTGTTATGATTCATCATATCATTTTGAGTATACACGGCAGGAACCGTGATTCAATATTAAAGAAATTTATTACATATCTTGACCAGACTTAAAATGAAACGAGGACCCAATCCTTATGTAAGTACTGTGTGTTATTCCAACAATGGAAACACTACCACAAGATAGGGTTACTTTTCAACCAAATGATATTGGAATCGAAATAGAACTACATTTTTTAACAAAAAAAACTGGATGGGACCACGACCTCCATTTTTCTAAAACCAGTAAAGGTAAGTCTGAAAGATGATGGGGTGAGCATATGAAACTTGCATTGAGGGTAGGGGTGGGCATATGAAACTTGCACAGATGGAAGTTTTGCAAAATGTACCCTTTAAATATTAGTAATTATATGAAAGAAAGATAAACAAAAACATCAAAAAAATGATAATTGTTAGTAACAGAGTATTCCTGAGTGCCACTCAACTATTGGCATGCAGGATCATGTCTTTCCCTTGTCTCTTTCTGGTTGGATAGATGTCCGGGCCGATGCAGGATGGTGTAGTGACTCCTTGATGGGTACTGACACATCAACATGGCCCATAATTAGTGTTGGTATCGAATCCCAAAATCCATTACTCATGAAATGAAATAATCGACATTGCTAGTTTCTTTTAATATACAAATGGTATAAGACATGTTGTGCAAAGACATAGTATAAATGTTTCACGCAGAACAAAGACTATACCTAACTGTTGAGTTTAAACCATTCTAGAACCAAATTGCAGAGAGTATTTATAAATCAACAATCAATACAAAGATATCCTTCTACTGAATCCAAATGGGGTAGACTACGATAATGACAATAACTTCTATAAGCTCAAAGGAATTTATATACTGTAGGATATCTTTAATGGATTGTTCAAAAAATTGCAGAGGTCACATTTTAATATCACCAGATAGAAATATGTTAGACATAAAAGAAAACAACATATGTGAAGAACCAGCTAAAGCTTGATGAAATTATAGAAGTATGGATTCACCCCTTTACAAAGAAAGGAAAGAAAATACAAAGTATTATGTATTACACAGTGGGACCATTCCTTTCCAAAATATAATTCTCGCATAGTCTCACGAAGATTCATCTTCAGGCCTCGAATTACGAACTGTAAGGGGTAACGATAACCAAAAGTTACGAAGCCCTAGAAATTGCAAACACAGAGAATCAGATTCCTTTGACACACCAGAAAAGAAAGAACTTGCAATGTGTTCTTCTTTATTATGTAAATAGAAATTAACTCCAAACTAAGAATACGTGCAGCCTCACGAAAGGTTTAATATCAAACTTCTACATATATCAATAGAGAGACGATAAGAAAATAACGACAATCGGGACACAAAAACCTAGGATTGTTTTTTCCCAAAAAACATTGCACACGTAAAGTCCCTAAGTCAAAACAAGGGTTTAGAATGCCGATACCTCTCAAGAAACTAGAGAATAAATCTATAGTAGCATTACTTATAGAAAATGAGAAGCAATCTAGGAAATTTATAGAGAATAACGATAATTAGAGATATAGGTAAGAACAAGTAAAGATTGACATGAGGGTTCTTCCACTATAATAAAGAATCCAAACCTCATTTCATAACCATAACAAAGGATTAACAAATTCTTACCAGGGAGGGAGAACTGCGACGTCGTCCCACCTGGTAACCTTTTCCCCAAATCGACGGCCTGCTTCATTAAGAAAAATAAAATAAAATATGCAGAGCCTTTCAAAAGACTCCACAATGAAACAACAAACACATTAAAACCCTAAGAGGAACCTTAACTACTTAGTTTAAATGTTGAAGGTACGAAGGGAGTTCTAGCCATGTGACGAGGGTAGAGTTGGCATGACTGGAATGGATGAAGGGCCAGGTAAGAGAATCATAACTTGTACACGTAGGTTTTCCATTAAAATATAGATGCAAAGCCTTAACTCCCTTCTGACAATAGTCCACTCTTTCACATCAAGAAATTCGCAAAGTAATGAATTCCTCAGAGACCCGACGAGTTGGAACTCCTATACTTCAACTGCCTTGTTACAATTAGCTTATCATTCGAGAGAAGGTTCATTGGAACACTATTGGTTAAGTCAAATTTAACACAAGACCTTGTTACTCAAACTCTATTGGGTAGAGGGATTGGAATATTACTAATCTTGGATAATTCATAAAGGGAACCCATCTATAATAGAGACTATGTATATTAATGCTAAGCGCATACCACTAAGCCACTTCTTTTCAACTGTGGGGTATAGATCTGTCTCGTGGCTATATATATATGGTAAGAAAATATTCATTTTCAAATGGACAAATTAAATAGTATTGCGCGCAACCCATAGGAATCTCTTCTATAAAGAGGGACTAGAACTATAAGTCCTAAGTCTAGTCTATGGTATAGATATTTATGTATATAGATGAGTAGGTTGGAGACTAAAATGTAATTACTAAAACCCTTCGAGAATTAACTGTATAAGTTTGTATATCAAGCAAGATAGACAGGTATGTAAATAATACCATGTGGTAGGATGAACTTGAATTATGTCACAGAAAATTATAACATGAATGAAGTTTTCTTCCACCTATCGAAAAACATAAAAAATGAAATTGGAGATTAATGTCTCATAGAATTTAATTTTTTTTTATGAGAAATTTGAGGTACATTACATATGGTATCAGAGAAAAGGTTATAGCAATTGGACCTTGAACAAGGCCACATTTTTATTTAGCACGTATTTTTGTCTATGAAAAAACAATAAAAAATAAACTAGCAAACCATTACTGTTACAAACATAAAAATCTTTTTTGTTTTGTGTTAATCATGGCAGCCCAGGATGACGCAGAAATCAGACTTGAGGGGAATCTTGAACAAAGACCTCCTGAAGATCCGAGACAGAATAGTGATGGAAGCTCACCCACGAAATTTCTAGAAATGATGAGGAATCTCATCGTTGAGCTGCAAGTTTTCAAAGTAGATAATGAGAAACTGAAGAAGGCACAATAGAAATAGTAGGAAATAAATGAATTATTGTTGCATAGTATATTGACAAAGAAAAGGACGATAACCATGAAGAAGAGGTCAGTAAAAGGGCCTCCAAGAATTCTGGTCATGAAGCAGAAAAAGGGGACAGTTCATCTGAAGTCAACTGAAGATAAAACAAAACAAGACAAATAGAGGAAGCAGGTAGATCACCTTGAAGGAGAATTTAAGAAAATCAAATCCGCTACCTCTAATGGGGAATCCAAAATAGGGGAGGAAGTTGAGGCATGGTTATTAGACATCAAGAAGTATTTCTAGATCTACAACTATTCCAACAATATGAAGGTTAGAATGGCTATGTAAAACCTGAAAGGAAAAGCCAACATTTGGTGGCAAGATCTGAAATTGGCCAAGGACCTAAAAGAGAAATAGATGGAATGGGAAGACTTTAAGAAATATTTCAAGAAACAATACCTATCTGAAAGCTAATATGAAAGGAAAAACAAAGAATTTTATGAGCTATGACTTGGTTAGATGACTATGGAGGATTTGATAAACAAATTCCTAGAATTACTAAGGTTTGTACCTTATATCTGGGAGGAAAAAGTAAAAATCCAACGGTTCCTAAGTTGTTTACCACAGTCTTACATGGATAGAATCGAGTTTGATAACCCTAAGTCCTTGAGTGAAGTATTTAGGAAGGCTCAAATGTGTTAATACCAATAAAAACAACAGACATAATCTCCCAAAGCTTGGAAGGATAAGAAACAAGACCGAATGAACCAGTGGAATAAGGGATACCAACCAACTCCTTATCAGAATGCAGCAAAAGGATTTCCAAGAAAATATTTTCACTCGAACAATCCAAATACACAAGGCAGATGTAAATTGGTAAATATGGGAACAAAGAAGTATGGGGACAGTCCCCGTGAACCATTAAAGTGTTAGGAATGTGGAGAACATCATCTAAGGAGGAACTACCCACGTTTAAATTCAGCAACCAGAACTATAGTTCACAATTTGCAGGAAGCCTCGACGGTGGGTGATGTGGGAAGAAGCTTGCATCGGAGAAATGTAGTCCTGGATGGAAGACAAGTTGACCACCAGTCTTCTGTGGTGGAAATCGAAGGTAAAATTAGTAACACTCGATTTTTTTTTTAATTAATCCTGGAGCTACGTTAATTCATATCACTCCTGGGGTAGTAGATTCAAATAAAATTAAGAAAATGAGACACAAAAAATCATGGTTGGTACAACTAGAAATAGAAACAAAAAGGAAAGTGGTTGACTTTATTTCTGATTATGAGTTCAGTTTAGGTGATCAAAACATAAGGACAAATATGAACATTCTACCGCTAGGATATTATGATGTAATTATCAGAATGGATTTGTTAGAAAGGAATAAAGAAGTGCTAGATTGTTATGAAAAGACACTTAAGTATAAAGACGAAAATGACACCACTAGGACGGTTCAAGGTATACAAAAACCAATATCAATTTGACATGTTTCAACAATGCAGTTCAAGAAATGCCTGAGAAAGGGTTGTCAAGTTTACACCATCCAAGTAAAAAAGCTGTTAGAAAAAGAAGATAAACCCAACTTGGAGGACTTTGTTCTTCTAGGTGATTTCAGAGACGTGTTTGTTGATGAAATACTTGAATTACCCCCTAGAAGGGAGATAGACTTTTCTATCAACCTGCTATCTGGTTCAACCCTTATCGCTAAAGTACCTTACCAAATGAGTTTACCAAAATTGACAGAATTAAAAATTTAGTTACAAGAATTATTGGACGAAGAGTATATCAGACCGAGTGTTTCACCATGGGGAGCACCAGTCCTCTTTGTGAAAAAGAAAGATGACACTCTAAGACTATGCATCGATTATAGACAATTAAACAAAATGACTATTAATAACAAGTACCCCTTACCTAGGATAAACAATCTATTCGATCAAGTAGGTGGGGAAAATACCTCTTTGAAGTTGGATTTATGATCTGGTTATCACCAAGTTAGGATAAAAGATGAGGACATAAGCAAAACAACTTTTCGAACAAGATATTGACATTACGAATTTGTAGTTAAACCTTTCGGACTCACTAATGTGTTAGCCACATTTATGTGTTTAACGAACAGTATTTTCAGTCAGTACTTGGACAAGCTCGTATTGGTATTTACTGACGATATTTTGTTCTATTCTAAGACAGAAGAAGAACACGAAGAACACTTGAGAATAGTTATGCAAATTTTAAGGAAACAAAAACTATATGCTAAATTCCATAAGTGTGATTTTTATCAAAAGAAAATATAATACCTAGGACATGTAATATCTGTGAAGGCATTGCACTCGATCCTGAGAAAATAAGAGCCATCATGGAATCATCGGTACCTAAGGATGTAGTGGATATCCGTTCATTCATGGGAATCACCGGATATTACCACAGATTTATAGAGGGATTTTCCAAAATTGCTTACCCTATCACATTATTACAAAAGAAGGGGACCAAGTTCAACTTGTCATAGAAGTGTCAAGGAAGTTTTAATAAGATAAAGGAATTATTAACAACCACACCCATTTTAAAGGTAGCAGATCTGGAAAAAGACTTCACCATCTTTGTAGTTGTGAGTAAAGAAGGACTAGGTGGCATCCTAGCCCAAGAAGGGAATATTATTTTGTATGAGTCCTGAAAACTAAAGGAACACAAGAGAAACTACATCACTCATGACTTAGAATTGGAAGCGTTAATACACGCCTTAAAAATGTGGCAACACTACATAATGGGAAAAAAAAAATTGTTATTGACTAACAACAGCGGCGTGAAATTTCGGTTTAGTCGGCCAGACCTTAATGCAAGGCAAGAAAGGTGGCTAGTCTTCTTGAGCGAATTCGAATTTGAGGTAAGACATATCAAGGGTAAGGAAAATAAAGTAGTTGATGCTTTAAGCAGAAGAGTTGATGGGTTATTTGAAATAAATGTTAGCAGTGAAGAAAGCGATCTTGAACAGAGGATAAAGACTGTAGGTAATAATGACGAAAAGTACACTCAAATAGTGGCATAATTACAAGACACTACAGGGAATTCAGACAAATCAGATCTGAGTATGGATAAAAGTGGTCTACTACGATTTAAAAATAGAATATACATACTAGACTCGGTAGAATTAAAGTTAACATTTTTGGATGAAGTGCATAAGGAACCATATTCTGGGCATCGAGGATACCAGAAAATGATAACAACACTTAGAAAATTATTTTATTGGCCTAATATAAAGGGAGAAACAGTAGAATGCTTAGCTAAGTGTCAGGAATGCCAGCAGGTAAAAGCCAAACACCAGCATCCAGTCGGCCTGTTGTAGCCCTTACCAGTGTTGGAATGGAAATGGAAGACTATATCGCTAGACTTTATTACAGGTTCTCCTAGAAATCAGAAAGAAAATGATTCTATTATGGTGGTAATCGATAAACCCAGTAATTCCACACACTTTATTCCTGTAAAGTCTACTTTTAAATCTATTAACATCACTAAAATATTCATGAAAGAAATTTTTAGGCTGCATGGCATTCCTAAAATGGTGATTTTAGATAGAGATGTAAAATTTACATCTATTTTTTGGAAAGAATTGTTTGCAGGGCTAAATACTAATTTGAATTTCATCACGAGTTATCATCCACAAACGAATGGACACACTGAACGAACAAACCAAATCATAGAATATATGCTCCGCATGTACGTAAGAACAAAACCAAGCAAGTGGGAAGACTACCTGCACTTCGTAGAATTTGTATACATCAATGGGTACCAAACTTCGGCTAAAATGAGCCCCTTTGATGTAATATACAAAAAAAAGTGTACGTGTAACATCCCGCTTTGGCGCACTGAGAAAACTTATTCTTTGAGGACACTTCCTCGCAAGTGATCCAGACTATTATGATATTAAAAAATTTGTCCTTGATTATGATGTGTTATGGTAGATGACATGATGTTTTACTGATTTGACATAGATAGGTGCTATTGACTCGGTCTTACTAAGTGTGAAGGGTTTTGGACCTTGAGGATGCAGAGGCATCGACGAAACCCCTTGGACTCTAGATCGAGTTAGGGAGTGTGCTATTGGGGTTTGATTGTTTACTATGATTTTAGTACATTTGATTAGATGATATGATGTGGACATGTTCTGACACGATTGTTGATGATGCAGGCTGATGATAGCTTGTCGACCAGACTCACATATGGAGTAAAGGGGCCACACACAACTACCAGAGAGGTTGAGGGAGAGGTGTGGACAACAACCCTACCACAGCCTACTAGCACTCCCGCCGTGGCTCGAACTGTAGGTTAATAATTACCTAGTTCGAGAGGACCCACGATGTTGTGAGGGTAGTCTGCAACAGTCTCTCATGATGATTCTAAGGGGCGCGCAATAAGGCGGGGGCCTTATTCCTTAGAATCCCTTAGTCTCCCACAAGTTCACCTAGCGGAGTGCTAACTCCAGGGGTTATTGATGTCTACCAATCAGTCAAGAGGCGAGTGGCACCCTTGGAGCACGTGGTGCATCCTGAAGGGCACGTCACGCAAAAGAAACACAAGAGGTGAGTGGCACCCTTGGAGAATGTAGTGCATCCTGAAGGGCACGTCGTGCAAAAGAAACACTAGAGGCAAGTGGCACCCTTGGACCACGTAGTGCGTCCTGAAGGGCACGTCGCGATGATGATGATAAAGGAACAAACCTAGATGGCCCTAAGACAATTAACACGTTAAGAATTCTTAAACACTTCCCTAATTAAATGTCGCCCAATTCAGAATCTAAGTCCTAAGTCTGAAACTTTGCTAGGGGTAAAATTTTGTCTAACCTTGAGAAAACTTCTCTAAAAATTTAAAATAAAAACCCTTTAAGTAATAATTATGGTCTTGTTAAATTTTTTTGGTAAATGAAGAGAGTAAGAAATTAATTAAAAGCTGTGGATATAAAATATAAAGAAGAATTTAATTATTTTAATATTTTTGATAGTTTAAAAAGATGTTGTATTAATAATAAAAGGGAAAAAGGGGTTAAATTGCAACTGTCATTTTTAGCTCTAATAAAAAGGGAAAAGAGGGAAATTATAACATTTAGGAAACTAGGGAATGGAGGTAACTTAAAAAGGTAAAGAAGGGAACTTATGGTAAAAAGAGAGGTCGACTTAGTAAAGAATCTGCAATAAAGAACCTTCTAAATTGAACTAAATTAGCAACTTCATTTTAGAGAAAGTATTTAAAACCTGTAAGGGAATCTAGGGACACCTAGGAGTAAAAATAGGAGTAACTCTAGGTGGGTGAGGGAAATAAGACAATTTAATAAATTAAAGAAAATAGTTAATGGAGAAACGTGGGGGATGGATGACACTTGTACGAAGGAGAGTTTTTAGAAGATTTTTATTAAAACTTAAATTAAATGAGATTTAGGGAAAGATGGAAGTTCGAAAACTCTATAAAAGAAAGGGAAGAGAAGGAAGAAGGGGATCGGCTGTTAGTGTAACGTTACACTGCCAGATTTTTGACTTGACTGATTACTTGTGGGGAGTTGGGTTTTCCCAGCTCGGATAGGAGTGGTAGCTCGGCCTTGCGAGGCAAGCTGCGAGCTAGATGTACCATCTGGATATTGTGTGGCCCCTTTATGTCTCGGAAGGATAAGGGGGAAGCAGAGTACCCCTAGCGTTGGTTGGGAGGTACAGGTGTAGTCTCGACGGTCGACGAGCGGGAGCGGCATGGAGCACACGGACACCATTCAAAGAGGGCGAATAGGCAACGATACTCTTCTTGCTTGAATGATAGAATGATGTAGGATTTATGACCTAGATCTGCATATGTAATGAGTATAAAAATGATTAGCTTAATCGGTGTTTAGTTCTTGTTGGTTGACTTTTTTTTTTTATATACTTCAGCGATTGAGTAGAAAAATATTTATCTTAATCTGTGTTTAGTTCTTGTCGGTTGACTGTTTTTTTTTTATATACTTCGGCGATTGAGTAGAAAAATATTTAGCTTAATCTGTGTTTAGTTCTTGTTGGTTGAATGTTTTTTTATACTTCGGCGATTAAATTTGTGTAATGAATGCAAAAATATTAACATTAAGTTTTTGCACCTATGCGTGCCCTATAAATCCATTGTCAACTAAGAGCAACTCTGATTAGACGTAACAACCAACCTAGTCTCCCATAATAATAATACTAAATTTCTTAAATATTCTATTAAGAAGCTTGCAAATATGATGCCTTGTACTATTTATCAGGGACAAGCTGGGCCTTCCAATTCTGGTTTCTCTGATCCTTCCAGTCATTTATGATAAGTTCATTTCCATTTTCTATTTCTCCATTTCTCACATCCATATTCAATTTGATGTTATTCGCACACCTCATGGCATGATAATCGAACATCCTTAGAACAACATCCTCTGCAATGTCATCATTGTATTCTCCCATGTATACCTGTTCAATACCAGTCAACAAAAAATAAGCATTGTAGTAGCAGATTGGACAGTTCCAATGCAACCCTAAGACCCCGGTGGTCCAAAACCCTAGGTTATGCTTGACAGCACTTCGGTGAATGAAGAGATTGGGTAAAATGAGACTTGTGTACATATCCAGAGGAGAGGCTATACTTAACAATGAAACAAAAAGGGAAAAGGGAGAAAGAAAGTTTTACCATGTTCGAGGACTTATGCCCATGCTTCAGAGAAATGTTGTTGCCCTTATTCACCAAAGAAAATGTTGGGTAACCATATGAATCCTGGTTGAATGCCCCATTTTTCATGTTTGATCCATTGCTGGCAAAGGATTCATCACACTGATCATAAAAAGATCATAAAAAGATCCCATTGCCAGTTTTTGGAAAGATTGTTGCCCCGATTGTATTAATGACTTTGATTATAACATGATATGGGGTTTATTGCAATAAAAGGGCTCGTGTATCTGCCGGTGAGAAGCCACACTATGATAAGTTGGAATCAAGAAACAGTCTCTTTATTTCTTAAAAGACTTTTTTTTCATAAAAGACTCTTTTAATTAAAATATTTTGCTGTGCCAGCCTGCGTTTTTGCCTGGAGATGTGACCTTTCAAGTTTATCTCTTTGGAAACGTTCCTTCTCCYTGACTACGCTTGGGTTTTCTTTGATTGATTGAACCTTTCTGACTGTCACGGATCCCTTACCTGCTAATACCCTGATTCTACCAGCGATTACATTGCCAGATTGCATCCACAAATTGGYTGTCACGAATTTAAGGCTGGCATGTGAGTCATTAACTTTGACAACGCTCTTACTCTCTCCTTTAGATAAATCACTACCAAGACATTTTATTTATTGTTTGATTGTCCTCGGATACACCCCTGGTGTTAATGATTCTTTTATCTATTCTTAGGGTTAAACTTTGGTGGACAATAGGTGTCATAGTCAACAGGTTATGCATAACGTTAAGGAAATTGTTAGATAGCGTTGGTAAAGAGATATTGTCAGAAGGTTGAATAATCGAGCTATATTTTAAGTTGGTAGCTTTTTATTTATATATTTTTTTTCTAAATGGTTAACACAGATTGATAGCGCTGGATTTTATTTATATTTTTATATTTTAAGACTGTTAGATAGCGCTGGAAAAAGGATTTTGTTAGAGTGATAGCACTGGATTTTATTTATATTTTTATAATTTTAAAACTATTAGATAGCGCTCGAAAAAGGATTTGTTAGAATGATGAATAAACATGGTAGCTTGTATTTTTATTTGCTAAATGATTAATTTTTCATTGAGATTTATTTAATTATTGTGGAATGATTTATAAATATAAAGGTAACAAAAATATATATAAACTTGGTAGTGATGATTAGTATTAAAATAATGAGCTGTTGATAATGGTATAAATGCTTTTATTGATAATTGGTTAAAATTTTGATTGGTTATATGATTAGCTTATGATTTAACAAGTTGCCAGAAGTAGTTGTGAGTTATGTCAAATTAGGATTTGACCTTGATAAACCAGACTTGAATCTAGAGTTGTCATTATGTTGTAATGTGATTGTTATTATTGCAAGGTTATTTGATTTAAAATGTAATGGTGTTGTCATTTTGTGGTAATGATATGGTAGTTTTATTGTGATGGATAACACATAAGATGTAATGGGATTGTTATTTTTGCAAAGTTAATGGGATATAGATGTAATGTGTTTATTATTTTATGGTAGAGATATTGTAACTTTTATTTTTATTGATAAACATATATAGCGTAAGGTCCTTGAATCACGTACAATAATTTATCTGATTTAGTAAATAAGGGTTGTTGTTCATTTTAAATAATGTTTGAACTTGGTTGGTAAACCTTCCGTGTGCTTGGTCTGCTTGTGTCGGGCAGGACGTAGACACCTCCACGTTCCTTAGAATAGTCACCAGCCCTGAGACCTTAAATGGTTAAAATCGATGGGAACCTGGGCTTGAGCGTTGCTTATGTGTCTTGGAGGTCCTAACCATTGCAGGGTAGGACAGATGGGCAGTCAGACTTATTATTTGGTAGGTTGAATGTTGTTCATTACTGATAGATGTTGATGTGCGTCTTAGGTATTTATGTTGATATCGCAATCGCATGCGTCATGATTCGTCATCATGTGGTGGTACAGAGTATAATGTCTTGTTTCCCTTGCACACATGCACACACAAAAAAAAAAATGCACTTGTTCTAAGAGGTTTGTCGTCGTAACGAGGAGGATCGTTACAGTAGGACTCCAATTAGCTAGGATAACCTAGTTGAAAGACTCATGGTTGGACCAGAAATTCTCCAGGAAATGGAGAGTATGGTAAGAAAGGTACAACATAACTTAAAAGAGGCACAAGACAGGCAGAAAAGTTATGCGGACTAGAAAATAAGACACTTGGAGTTTCAAGTGGGAGACCATGTTTACTTAAAATTCAAAGCCCAGAAAAGTTCACTAAAGCTAGGGAACTGTGCCAAGTTGGCACCCAGGTTTTGTGGGCCCTTCGAGATACTAGCTCGAATTGGACTTGTAGCATACCAACTTGCACTTCTATCCAATCTAAAAATTCATAATGTATTTCATGTTTCTTTGTTAAAGAATTATTTTCATGACCCTACTCATATGATTGAATGGAACCTGGTGCAGGTGGATCCATAAGGAGAGATTTACGTAGAACCTCTACGCATTCTGGACCAGAGAGAAATAGCACTTTGGAACAGATTCGTCGCTCAGGTAAAGGTGCAATGGAATCAATTTATCCCTAAGGAGGCCACTTGGGAGTTGGAGGAAGATTTGCAGAAATATCATCCAAAATTGTTCCAAAAAAGGAAGGAACACTGAGGACAATGTTTTATTGAAGGGGGAAAGGATGTGACATCCCCCCCCCAAAATATATATATATATATATATATATATATATATATATATATATATATATATATATTTATATTTAAGTTTG
>JASDQU010106430.1:126410-138827 GCA_032191745.1 Picea mariana
TGGTAATTTCAAATTGGAAACTTTTTTCCATTTTTGGCAATTTCGAATTTCAAATTTAATTAATTGTATTTAATGATTGTGACTATTGGGAAGAAACTTGATTTGACCCAACCAACTTCTTGACTATGACACTTGTATGAAACAAGATATTTTATAATTATTGCTGGAAGACAAATGGAACAACCATGTTGAAATCAACTGACCATGACTCCATGAGTGGAGAACATGTTGGAACTACCTCAGGGATGATTGTTACAAGTGGCAAATCCAGAATTTGGCCATTGGCAGCCCCTGAAAATCAAGGATTTGGAAAGCTGCAAATATTCCCAAGGGAGGGAAAAAGACCTAGGCAAAAATTACTTTTGATATATGGCATATGTGAGGAGGCAAAATGCTGCCTAGTATGCTGGGGAAAAATTATTGATTCTTGTTGCTATGAACACTACTTCCTGAGTGTGAGGCAAGGAGAAGATGACTAAAAAAATGAAAGGCATTTGATGAGGAACAGTTCTTGGTTAGCCCTCATGGATTCATGGTTAGGCTAGGGGCTGAACAGGAAAAGTGATGTGGCTGCCCTGTTCTAAGGTTGGGAGGAACATGGTTGTTCCCTTTGTCTCCCAGTGAACTGGTTCAGATATGTTATCCTATTCCTTCTTTGTTTGAATGATTAAATAATTGATGTATGGATTGTCTTTGCTGTATCATATTTCTAAGTGAATGTTAATTTTTGTGTGATACTAGTTGAAAGAATTTCTTGGTCAAGCTTCTGGAAGAATTCATTCTATAGGCTAGATTACTACTATACGGTGATAAACTCTAGGATAATTTCCTAGTTAATCGAAAATCCTAATGTAGGACTATCTATGTATAAATGGGATTGAAATCAAGTTTATATACATGTGTATTTTCATTCCTGTAAGTAAATCTCATATTCATAACACTTATTCGAGACTTCTATTCTCGCATAGAATTGAATCAGAACTAGTACAAAACACTATTTATTTCACGATTTATATATATATATATATATATGTATGTATGTATGTATGTATGTATGTATGTATGTATGTATGTATGTATGTATGTATATTTACCATTGGCGATCTCCGCAAACATTATAGAAGAAATNTATATATATATATATGTATGTATGTATGTATGTATGTATGTATGTATGTATGTATGTATGTATGTATGTATGTATGTATATTTACCATTGGCGATCTGCGCAAACATTATAGAAGAAATATAATATTAAATGTCAACAACAGAAAACATATATATATAGATATGTTCCTATACTATATAAGTAATAAATTGTTCCATTAGGCATGTAACTACAACTGTATAAATGAAATGATAGATGCGGGAGGTCGACAAAATTTTCTGAAATAGAGAATTTGGAACCTCTTACGCATATCATGTAATAGGATAAAATTTGAAATTTCCTAGACATAGTAATAGTAACAATTCATTCCAATCTCGATACAAATCGATATAATAAAATGAAGGAATACCAATAACTCTATTGATACAGTTAAATTTTGGAAACATAGTAGTACCAGAACAATCAAATTGAATAAATATGAGTTGAGATGCCCTTGGCTTTAATATTTAAAATTTAACAGTAAATAACGTTCGACAATCAGGAGACAAACTCGTTATGATTCAACATATCATTTCGAGTATACATGATAGGAACTGTGACTCAATATTAAAGAAATTTATTACATATCTTGACCAGAATTAAAATCAAATGAGGACCCAATCCTTATGTAAGTATTGTGTCTTATTCCAACAATGGAAACACTACCACAATATAGGTTTAATATTCAACCAAACGATACTAGAATCGAAACAGAACTACATTTTTTAACAGAAAAAACTGGATGGGATGACGGTCTCTATTTTTTTGGAACCAGTAAAGGTAAGTCTGAAAGATGATGGGCATGGAACCCGAATACCTTTTGCATTGAGAATAAGGGTGGGCATCCGAAAATTGCACAAATGGAAGATCATGAAAATCTACTCTTTAAATATTAGTAATTATATGAAAGAAAGGTAAATGTAAACATCAACATAATGATAATTGTTAGTAACAGAGTATTCCAGAGTGGCACTCAACTTTGGGCATGCCGACTCGTGTCTTTCCCTTGTCTCTTTTTGGTTGGATAGACATCTGGGTTGAGGGAGGATGGTGTAGTGACTCCCTGATGGGTACCCTCACATCAACATGGCCCATCATTAGTGTTGGTACCGAATCCAAAAATCCATTACTCATGAAATGGAATAATCGAAAGTGCTAGTTTCTTTTAATATACAAACGGTATAATCCATGATGTGCGAAGACATAGTATAAAATTTTCACGCATAACAGAGATTATACCTAACTATTGAGTTTAAACCCTTCAAGAACCAAATTATAGAGAGTATTTATAAATCAACAATTAATACAGAGATATCCTTTTACTGAATCCAAATGGGGAAGAATACGATAATGAAAATAACTTATATAAGCTCAAAGGACATTATATACCATAGGATATCTTTAATGGATTGTTATAAAAATCATAGAGGTCACATTTTAATGACACTAGACAAAAATATGTTAGACATAAAAGAAAACAACATATGCGAAGAACCAGCTAAAGCTTGATGAAATTATAGAAGTATGGATTCACTCCTTTACAAAGAAAGGAAATAAAATACAATGTATTATGTATTACACATTGGGATCATTCCTTTCCGAAAGAGAATTCTCATGCAGTCTCACGAAGATTCAGCTTCATGCCTCGACTTACAGACTATAAGGGGTAACGATAACCAAAAGTTACGAAACCCTAGGAATTGCAAACACAGAGAATCACATTCCTTTGACACACCAAACAAGAAAGAACTTGCAATTTGTTCTACTTTATTCTGTAAATATAAATTAACTCCAGACTAAGACTACATGCAGACTCATGAAAGGTTTAATATCAAACCTCTACATATATCAACAGAGAGACCATAAGAAAATAATGACAATCGGGACATAAAAACCTAGGATTGTATTTCCCTAAAAAAACGTTGCAGGTGTAAAGTCCCCAANAGAAAGAACTTGCAATTTGTTCTACTTTATTCTGTAAATATAAATTAACTCCATACTAAGACTACATGCAGACTCATGAAAGGTTTAATATCAAACCTCTACATATATCAATAGAGAGACCATAAGAAAATAATGACAATCGGGACATAAAAACCTAGGATTGTATTTCCCTAAAAAAACGTTGCAGGTGTAAAGTCCCCAAGTCAGAACAAGGGTTTATGATGATGACACCTCTTAAGAAACTAGAGAATAAATCTATAGTAGCATTACTTACAGAATATGGGAAGCAGTCCAGGAAAATTACAGAGAATCACGATAATGGGAGATATAAGTAAGAACAAGTAAATATTGACATGAGGGCTCTTCCAGTATATTAAAGAATCCAAACCTCATTTCATAACCAGAACATAGGATTAACAAAAGCTTACCAGGGAGGGTGAATGGAAACATCGTCCCACCGGGTAACGTTTTCCCCAAATCGATGGCATGCTTCAGTAAGAAAAAAAAATGAAAATACACAGAGCCTTTTGAAAGACTGCACAATGGAAAAGTAAAAACATTAAAGCCCTAAGAGGAACCTTAACTACTCAGTTTAAATGTTAAAGGTATGAAGGGTGGTCTAGCCATGTGATGAGGGTAGATTTGACATGACTAGAATGGATGAAGGGCCATGTAAGATAATCATAACTCGCACACACAGGTTTTCCATTAAACGATATATTCAAAGCCTTAACTCCCTTCTGACAGTAGTCCACTCTTTCACATCAAGAAATTCGCAAAGTAAATGAATTCCTCTGAGACCCGATGAGTTGGAACTCATATAATTCAACTGCCTTGTTACAGTTAGCTTATCATTCAAGAGAAGGTTCATTGGAACATCATTGGTTAAGTCGAAGTTAACAAAAGATCTTGTTACTCACACTCTGTTGGGTACATGAATTGGAATATTACTAATCTTGGATAATTCATAAAGGGAACCCATCTATAATCGGGACTATGTATATTAAGGTTAAGCACATACTACTAAGCCACTTCTTTTCAAGTGTGGGGTGTAGATCCGTCCTGTGGATATATATATATATATATATATATATATATATATGGTAATAAAATATTCATTTTCAAATGGACAAATTAAATAGTATTGCGCGCAACCCATAGGAATCTCTTGTGTAAAGAGAGACAAGGACTATAAGTCCTAAGTCTAGTCTATGGTATAGATATTTATATATATGGATGAGTAGGTTGGAGACTAAAATGGAATTACTAAAACCCTTGGATAATTAACCATATAAGTTTCTATATCAAGCAAGATAGATAGGTATGTAAATAGCATCATGTGGTAGGATGAACTTGAATTACGTCACGGAAAATTATAATAGGAATGAAGATTTCTTCCACCTATCAATGAACATATAAAATGAAATTGGAGATTAATGTCTCATAGAAAAAAAAATTATGAAAAAAGTGAGGTACATTGCAATGAGGACATAAGTAAAATGGATTTTCAAACGATATATGGACATTGTGAATTTGTGGTTATACCTTTCAGACTCACTAACGTGCCATCCACATTTATTTGTCTAATGAACACTATTTTTAGTCAGTACTTGGACAAATTCATGTTGGTATTTATTGTCGATATTCTGTTATACTCTAAAACAGAAGAAGAACATGAATAACACTTAAGGATAGTTATGAAAACCTTAAGGAAGCACAAACTATATGCTAAATTCGATAAGTGTGATTTTATCATAAGAAAATACAGTACCTAGGACATGTAATATCTGCAGAAGGCATTGTAGTCGATCCTGAGAAGATAAGAGCCATCATGGAATGGCCAATACCTAAGGATGTAGCGAGCATCCGATCATTCATGGGAATCACCGGATATTACCACAGATTTATAGAGGGATTTTCCAAAATTTCTTACCCTATCACATCACTACAAAAGAAGGGAACCATGTTTAACTGGTCACATAAATGTCAAGACAATTTTAATAAGTTAAAGGAGTTATTAACGACCACACCCATTTTAAAGGTAGTAGACCCAAACAAAGACTTCACCGTTTGTATCGACGCGAGTAAAGAAGGAGTAGGTGGTGTCCTAACTTAAGAAGGGCATGTTTATTTTATGAGTCCTAAAAACTAAAGGAACATGAATGAAACTACATCACTCATGACTTAGAGTTGGAAGCGGTAATTCACGCCTTAAAGATGTGGAAACACTACATAATGGGAAGAAATTTTCTGTTATTAACTGACAACAACAGCGTGAAATTTTTGTTTAGTCAGCCGGACCTTAATGCAAGGAAAGAAAGATGGCTAGCCTTCTTGAGATAATTTTACTTTGAGGTAAGACATATGAAGGGTAAGGAAAAAAAAGTAGTTGATGCTTTAAGCAAAAGAGTTCATGGGTTGTTTGAAATACACATTAGCAAGGCATAAAGTGATCTTGAATAGAGGATAAAAGTTGTAGGTAATAACGATGAAAATTACACTCAAACAGTGGCAGAATTACAAAACACTGCAAGAAACTCAGACAAGACAGATCTGAGTGTTGACAAAAATGGTCTAATAAAGATTTAAAAACATAATATACATACCAGATTCGATAGAATTAAAGTTAACAGTTTTGGATGAAGTTCATATGAAACCATATTCTGGTCATCCAAGATACCAGAAAACGATAACAACACTAAGAAAGTTATTTTATTAGCCTAATATGAAAGGAGAAACAACAGAATACTTAGCTAAGTGCCAAGATTGTCAGCAGGTAAAAGCCAAACACCAGCATCCAGCCAGCCTGTTGCAGCCCTTACCTGTGCCGAAATGGAAATGGGAGACTATATCTCTGGACTTTATTATAGGTTTTCCTAGGAATCATAAACAGAATGATTCTATTACGGTGGTAATTGATAAACTTAGTAAGTTTGCACACTTTATTCCTATAAAGTCTAATTTTAAATCTATTAACATCACTGAAATATTCATGAAAGAAATTTTTAGACTGCATGGTATTCCTAAAATGGTGATTTAGGATAGAGACGTAAAATTTACATCTGCTCTTCGGAAAGAATTGTTTGCAGGGTTAAACACTAACCTGAATTTTAGCACAAGTTATTATCCACAAACGGATGGATAGACTAAACGAATGAACCAAATCATAGAATATATGCTCCACATGTACGTAATAACAAAACCAAAAAATTGGGAAGACTACCTACACTTGGTAGAATTTGCATATAACAATGGGTACCAAACTTCGGCTAAGATGTTCCCTTTCGAGGTACTATACGATCGAAAGTGTACGACTCCAATTAGCTGGGATAACCTAGTTGACAAACTCATGGTTGGACTAGAAATGCTCCAAGAAGTGGAGGGCATGGTAATAAAAGTACAACAGAACTTAAAAGAGGCACATGACAAACAGAAAAGTTACACAGACCAGAAAAGAAGACACTTGGAATTTCAAGTGGGAGACCATGTCTACTTAAAAGTAGAATCCTAGAAAAGTTCATTAAAGCTAGGTAATTGTGCCAAGTTGGTACCCATGTTGTGTGGGCCTTTCAAGATATTAGCTCAAATTGGACCCATAGCATACCAACTTTCACTTCCTGCCAATCTAAGAATTGATAATGCATTTCATGTTTCTTTGTTAAAGAATTATGTTCATGACCCTACTCATATGATCGATTAGAACTTGGTGTAGGTGGAACCAGAAGGTGAGTTCCAACCAGAACCTCTACGCATTTTGGACCAAAGAGAAATAATACTTCGGATGGAGCCATCACTCAGGTAAAGGTGCAAAGGAAGCAATTTATCCTTGAGGATGCCACTTGGGAGTTGGAGGGAGATTTGCAGAAATCTCATTGGATATTGTTCCAAGAAAGGAACGAACACTGAGGACAGTGTTTTATTGAAGGGGGAAAGGATGTAACATCCCCCCAAAAATAAATTATTTGTATGTTTGAAATTTCTTAGGAAATTATTACCATTTTTGGTAAATTCGAAATTGGAAATTTTTTTCCGTTTATGGAAATTCCAAATTTTGAAATTAGTTAATTGTAATTGATGATTGTGACTGTTGGGAAGAGATCTGATTTGACCCAACTAACTATTTGACTATGACACTTCTATGAAACAAAATATTTTGATATTTATTGCTGATGGAGAAATGGAACAGCCAGGTTAAAATCAGCTGACCATGACTCCATGAGTGGGGAACATGGAACTACCTCAGGGCTGACTATTACAAGTGGAAAATCAAGAATTTTTCCATTGGCAACCCCTGAAAATCAGGGATTTGGAAAGCTGCAAGAATTCCCAGGGGTAAAAAGACCTAGGCACTTTTGCTTTTGATATATAGCATATGGGAGGAGGCAGGAAGTTGCCTAGTATGCTAGGGGAAGGAATGATTTCTTGTTGTTATGAACACTAATTGTTGAGTGTGAGGCAAGGGGAAACTGTTGAGACTGAAACACTATTGTTGAGGAGCAGTTCTGAGTTCGCTCTCATGGATTCATGTTCAGGCTAGGGGGTGAACGGGACAAGTAATATGGCTATTATGTGCTAAGATTGGGAGGAGCCTGGTTGTTCCCTTTGTTGTTTTAGTACTTATCCAAATATGTTCATATACTCCACTCTTGTTGTTTTTGTATTGATGAAATGATTGATAGTAAATATGTCTTCTACTCCTTGACTGATACCCTACTATTCATATGTGAATAAATGGAATAATAGTGTTACTGTATGTTATTTGTTGTAGACATAATCTATTCTACTGAAGAATGCATCTATAGGATTATTGCATGTTATCTATTGTAGGAATAATCTGTTCTACTAAAGAATGCATCTATAGGATTACTGTATATTATCTGTTGTAGGAATGATCTATTTTACTGAAGAGTGAATCTATATGGTTACTGTATGTTATATGTTATAGGAACAATTTATTATGTTAAAGAATACATCTATATAGTTATTGTGGGTGATCTATTGTAGGAACAGAACCATTATATTAATGAATGGACTTATAAAGCGATGTGTATTATCTGTGATAGGAATATATCTAAATCTTGACAGTAAACGTTATTATAAATATATTGTGTATTAGTTGTGGCAAGGACAGATCTATGTTGCATAAAGTAATAAATTAACAATGAAGATACAAAATACAAATTCTGGAAATTTCTACTTGTCATGAGCTCATACGCCTATGAGATATTCAAATTCTGTGGTAAAACTTCAACCTGTGCAAACACTTAAAGAAATACGGAAAATGAATTTTAAGAGTATTATACACGTTTATATTTACACACAATCATAGCTCTGTGGGTTATATAATTAGGCTGTAGAAGTTGTCGACAATGCGAATATCAACAAGGCTTGAAAGAGTTACTCATGTAAATTATATATATATATATATATATATATATATATAGGAGTATATGTGTACAATTATTGCATAGTCTACCCTACATGAAGGTCGTTCATACTTAAGAATTTCAATGCTTGACACAAGAGATTTACGATTAAAGATTTCGTTACTAAGTATACAAAACCAATCAATGTATTGCTCATCCATTCTCTTGTAAATCACAACATGGTTATCTGTCTTAAATATTTTAAAAGTTCATAGTGCAGAGACTATTTAAGTAAACCACAAGAGTCAAACAACATGAAGGAGAATTAAAATATTCCTTTATCATAGAATTTGAAGATCTGTACATCTAAAGACTTGGATCAAAACAATCATAAAAAATAACACTGGAGCAATAACCAACATCATGAGGATCCCTTCTGAATCCTTCAAGATATTTTTTTTATTGGAAACCCAAGTACCTTCTTGAGAAGGACTTGGTTCTAATCCATTGCAGCATCCATGTAAACCTGCAAAAAGGACACAACATTTTTTTTTCTTAGCAACAATAAAGACCAAACAAAACTCGAAATTAGATGAACCATATAAGACAACAAAGATATCAATGGAAAAGATATTTACTTATCTTATATTTGTCATAGGTATGCTCCCAATCATAGTCATGACCCATCGACATACTGAAAGGGGAGGAGCTAGCTCGATCAGTCTGATGGGTACCCTCGCATCAAACATGGCCCCATCATTAGTTATAATATCCAATACAAAGAAGAATGGTATATAAGAAAAATGAATTTCGCAACTGTACAAGAGGTCCAACACCAATTCAATACAAAAATATTAAACAACGAATAGTGTATAATTTAGTCATACAGAGTAACCAAACGAGTCACAGAGAATACACTAAAATATGATCCTCATAAGAAACAATGTCTATACAGAGATGGTATGAGAGTGGCTAATTCAATACATGAATCGGTATAAAGAAAAATATTTTTTCACAGAGTATTCAGATCCTCTTGTGCATAATTTAGGATTGCGACAAGTTAGTACAGAGTTTTCAAATGACCAATTTTGCATAGTATAGGACTTTTGAACATGAGGTGTATCACCAATTCGAGATCTACAGAAGAAAATTATGAAATGGTTGTTCGGTCTATTCATTTAAAGTTATAGACTATTGTTGAGTACGGTGTACAATTGAAAATGACTCACAAAGATAAATAAATAGAACTAGGTTAAGAAATAGTATTTAAATTCCATAAGGGGAATACCAAACCATGACAAGAAACGTTATCAAAACCTACCGAACGAAATTGCATTAAATTGGAAAAATATAAAATGTAGTTACAGTGTGGTTCCTACCCTAACGAATTAACTTCTAGACTAGAGTCCTAGTGAAGTCTTCTAGAGACTCAACACCAAATGATGACATATAACAATGAAGAAGTGTGGGGAGGGATGAGCCATAAGCGTAAACTACATACGAAAACCCATTGGAAACGAAAAACAAAAGAACAAAATGTCAAGTCCTTTCACGAAGATTGAGCAGATAGGAATGTGACTGTGAAGCCACTTACCAGTAGTGAGGATAGTCCAAAGTTATTTTCTTTTGAGAATGACGATAAATGGGTAACTTACTAACAGACAGTATCAATGTTACGGTGCATAGGATTATCCCACGGTTATGAAAAACTAAGGTGCCACTCCACAAACAGAAATACAGGGATAGTACGGAACTTACCAGGACAGTTGGATAGAGGTTCCCACCTCCATCAGGGAAGTCCTCCTAGTCGCCTTTCCCCTCGCCAAGAAACTGAGTCACAGAGTTAATTTTCAGAGAACCTCACAATGACAGAAGTGTAACCTCTATAACCTTAAAGAACTCTTACTGCGTAGAGTGAATGTTGTTGGTACAAAAGGAGGTTTCGGCCATGTGATGAAGTAGAGTTGGTGTGTCCATATTGGATGAAGAGTCAGGTGATAGTCTCATCATTCGCATACACCATGCCTCCATTAATGGTCGGTCCACATTTTAACTCTCATCTGACATGAACCTTCCTTTCACATTTAATGGGTTATGGAGTAACAACGGTTGCCTATGCGACTCATGGAATCTTTTAAACCTAACTACTATTAATTCAGTTAGCACAATGCTTAGTTGAGACATCATGTAGAACAGGTGGAGTCAAATGAGTTGTTTGCATGAGGTATTTTCATAGAAAAACCTTTATACCAAATTTTCCCAGAAGACTTTACCCAACCATCATATTTTTGAGGAATGCATTTTTTAAAAAGTCTTATGTTAACCATTAAAACTTCGCAAAGGTGTATAACCCGACCCCAATGCGATTATCCTTGATACATGAGTTTCTTTTGAATAATCACTTAAGTTTAACTTTGCGCGTAAGTAAAAGGGTTTTGTAGAAGAGAGTTTAGGGCCATAAGTCCTAAACCTTTTGTAGTCCTAAGCCTAATATATAGACACACACACACACACACACACACACACACACACACATATATATATATGAATGTTAACATAACTTCAGGACTATATGGGAATGTTAGAATGTGGAGTATGCTCACTTAGTAATTATGTTCGAATGTATATAAAGTTGGTTAGTAATGTCATTCACCGATAATCAGAACCTAAGAAAACTTTGAAGAGTTTAACAAGGGAGATAAAGGCCTAATTTCTTTTTAATTCTGAATCTGTTTGAGGAATTGGAGAATCAATTCCTTAAGGAAAAAAAAATTATGACAAATTTGAGGTTCATTACACCTAATTTGACCCAACTAACTATTTGAGTGTGACACTTGTATGAGAAAAAATATTTCATACTTATTGTTGATGGAAAAATGGAACAACCATGTTAAAATTAGCTGACCATGACTCCATGAGAGGGGAACATGTTGGAACTAACTCAGGACTTAATGTGACAAGTCGCAAATCAAGAATTTGGCCATTGGCAACCCCTGAAAATTAGGGATTTGGAAAGATGCTAAAATTCCCAAGGGGGAAAAAGGACCTAGGAAAAAATGGCTTTGGATATATAGAATATGAGAGGAGGCAGGACAATTCCTAGTATACTGGAAAAGGATAATTATCTCTTGTTGTTATGAACACTGGTTTTCTGAGTGTGAGGCAAGGAGAATTTGCTGAAGTGGAAGGACTATTGTTGAGGTGGAGTTTTGATTTCTCTCTCATGGATTCATGGTCAGGATAGGGGTGAATGGAGCAAGTGACATTGGTTGTTCTGTTATAAGGTTAGGAGGAATGTGGCTATTCCATTTGTCTTTCAGCGAACTGGTTCAGATATGTTTATCTACTCTTTTCTGGTTATATAATTCTTGCTTTAAATGGCTGTCAGAATGCATCTATATATTGTTGGGTGAATTATTTTCTATTGAATTCCTTTCTAATGAAGAATCGGTTTTTATTTAAATGACTAAAAGAGAGTATATCTAGTATAATATTGTGTGAATTATTGTTGTGAGTTAAACTACGAATGGATGGAAACAAACATAGGATAAATCCCTTGCAATTTTAATTTTATGCTTTGAATAAAACTACCTATATATCCTAATTATGAGTAGAATCAGAATTATGTGAACATGCTAGAACAGTTCTAGTTTAAACAAAATCAGTCTGATTCTATTTTCAGATAGTATAGATATTGCATTTATATAAGTACAAGAAATCAATTCGAAGAAATGTTTTATTGCATAATTGACTAAGGAAAATGCCGAAGGGTATACAAGAATGAAAAATAATTATACATTCTCATATTTCTGTAAGGAATTATACAAAGTTATAACACACCTATAATATCGATGTATGGTAAGAATAAATATTCATATATATATATATATATATATATATATATATATATATATATATATATATATATATATATATATATATATATATATATATATATAT
>JASDQU010106430.1:149390-161469 GCA_032191745.1 Picea mariana
ACCTTCCGGTTGTAGCCGGAGAACATTGGGGGTTGTATCCTCCTTCTGGTTGTAGCCAGAGATTTGGGGAGTTGGAGCTTCCCTCAAGTTGTAGCCTGAGAAACTAGGGGGTTGGAGCCTCCTTCCAGTTGCAGCTGGAAAACAAAGGAAGTTGGTGCTTCCAATGAATGTAATTCTTCAAGACATATAAGAAAAATCATTCTGTGGTTTTTTCCCGATTTGGGTTTCCACGTAAAACACTGGTGTACTGTGTATGTGTATGATTGTTCATTTGTTCATTGCTTATTTACTCTGCAGTTATTGGATAATAATGCTTCATTGATATAGCACTTGGATTATATGGTTAAAAGGGATTAAATTGCTCTATTANTTCAAGACATATAAGAAAAATCATTCTGTGGTTTTTTCCCGATTTGGGTTTCCACGTAAAACACTGGTGTACTGTGTATGTGTATGATTGTTCATTTGTTCATTGCTTATTTACTCTGCAATTATTGGATAATAATTCTTCATTCATATAACACTTGGATTATATGGTTAAATTGATCTATTACTGATTCACCCCCCCTCTCAGTAATCCAACATTTTCACTTTGCAAAAAACAAATCCTGTAAAGTCAAATATAAATCATAACCATTTTCTAGATTACTTATCAAAAAGTAAACTCAACGGTTAAAGGTAATAAGTAAACTAACCTATTCAAGTTCTTTTTCAAATACATGATCATTCTTTTAATAACCCCCCCCCCCTGTCTAACTGACATGACATGCAGGACAATGTTGTCTTCATTAAATGTAAATTTTCCATGCACTTGAAAATCATGCATCATGTACTCGTTTTTTTTTGCAAATATAGTTCATATGACATTTCTATTAATCCAAGAAATAGATAGTGTAGTATAGGTTCCCTAATAATTCATTACACATTATTGTTGTCCATGGTTCATATAATAGCATCTAGTCAATGTCTATATATAAAATGGCATCTATGATTACATCTTACACAGTGAATCATTGCATTTTTAATCAATGCACATGTGAATGTAAGAGAGTTGTAGACTGCATAGACATGTTCAAAGGAAGTTGAAGATGCATTTGTTGCTATAAATGTACCTTCAACCTATTTACATAGAAGAAAAAACAATAATTTAAACTATATGTGTGTGTGTGAATAATCTTGTACATGATATTTGTAGATAGAGTTTCCAATCTATAATTACAACATTTGTTCTACTAGTTAGTTTTTTTAGATCTTTGACTACTTATGTTGTGAGTTTTGTTATAAATGTGGACTTCTTTGTGTGGAATACTTTTTCTTTTGCATCTCACCTCTTGGTTATATTTTTAAATAGCATAATGGAAAATTTCCTTGTTTGTAACTGTTGTTCCAGTGAAGTAAAGAAATGTCCATATGTCTCAAACATTTACAACTGATATATAAAGTACTGTAATTGTTTTCTAATTTAACTTAATATAGATTAACATATAAACAATAAAGCATTGACCATCGAAAATCATACCGTTTCTTTGTCATCATATGTGTTTCCATATTTATATGCAAATTTTACTCCGATCCAACTTTTTTAGTGAGGGTGATGACAAATCCAATAGTGCCAATTGGATACATGTCTGTATTATTTGCAAATTGTTTAGTTGTTGTGTCTATTATGAGATTGTATTCATTAAATATTGTAGGCATTGTCTCCATAACACTTGATTCATATAGCGATATAACATGATCACAATCACCATGTTCATAGCCAATTTTTTGTAGAATTTTTAAATTTGTAATAGATATTCCAACACCTAGAAGAATTTTTTTCTCATGTATTTTAATAAGGTGCACATGAACAACCAATGTAACTTTCATTATGCAATTTTCACCTGTCATATCAACATACAATTTTTTTTGTGAACTGTTATCTTTATCCAAATACGTGTTGTAAACAACCATTACATCTCCAATGAATACTTCTCTAGTCGTGCGCCTATTTAAATACTATATTGAGACAATATTCTGAGTTGCAAAGTTTCATCATCATATAACAATTAAAGAAATAAAGCAATATGAAGAAGAGTTTGCATATATTTTTTTCACAACTCTACAATTTACATTTTTATATACATACCTTTCCAATTGTTTCTATTACACATGGATGGTTTCTATAACACCTCTTTCATTGCTTGAAACTGTAATGCTCTGATACTGTTCTGTAACACCCCCTTTCCATCAGCCGGATAGGCGCTACTTCACAGAATAACTATCTCATACTTAATTAAATATATATAACATGCATTTAAGCAAATGAAACGCATTCAAACTCCGAGTAACCATAAGAATTACTGCTATTATAAATAATCAATGGCTTTAACATTAATTTGTATGCACAATAGAATACATGATAAATATAAATACACAGACATGCATAAACGCAATTAAAAACATCATCTAGTACTTATTTTTGAAACCATGGTAATTCCACCAACCAGGTGCAGGCCTTCCACGAACCTCCCAGCCTTATACTGCGCTACTCATCAAGCTCAGCAGTAGGTCACCCCTGAGCTGGGACTAAGCTCCACCCCAAGGCAAGGAATCCTAGGCTAGGTTGAGGTTACAGGGAAAACACACAGTCACAAGGAAGGGATTCTCTCCCAGGAACCACTCATACTCACCGCCCATAGACTCTCCTTCCCCACATGCCTGTTCCACCCCAGGAGTATACACTTTCTTTGTCACCTAGACAGTCCTTCGACTGCTAACCTCCCTTGCCTTGGGTTTCAACAACAGACCCGACCAGAAGTCTCCGAACTCTGTGGCAGCTACAGGGTTCCTTCTAGGAGTTCTCTCCTTCCTCTTCGCACTCTCTCACCTGGAGAGAATCGCTCACAGGCAAAGAAACCTATTCTTCCAACTTCAATCACCTCTCTCACCTGGAGAGAGTGTTGTACAAACTGGCCAACAAGCCACACGCAGTCCAACACTGTGTGGCCACAACAGCCAACGAGGAAAATAGACACGAGCTTTCCAACAGGCTCAACAATGACAAGATGGTCTCATGGTTATGGATTTGGGACAGAGATTCCACACACAGGCTCAATTTGTTCAGATAGAGGATGTCTCGGCTTTCCAGAAAACAACATAGTCTATATCTGAAATCAACAAAGGCTATTTCCCCATGGTTTCAGAATTGCACGAGGTCTCTTGCCAAGGTCGGACAGGTTCACGCTAAGACAGTCCGGTAGAATGGAGGAAAATCCCCCACCATGGCTCATCTCAGCCATTTTATTTTCATGGGCTTGGGTTGACACTTGTCACCCATAAAATTGCATGCCTTCCACAGCGTGCGTTCCTCCCACCATTTGGAAGTCACATGTCATTCCAAAAAAACTTAGGATAAAAACATATAATTCACATGGTTCTTTGGAATAATATTAAAATATTATTCCCAAGGACCTAAGCCCTTAGGCTAAGCTCCTAGGCTCATCACTTAGTCCCTTTTCCCACCTTCTAGCCCCTAATCCCTTGCCCAATCTATGGAAGCTTAGTCCCCCATCACTCATTCATCATGGTCGGTCTGCACATGGCGCTGTTTATATTTTATTATTGTTCTGCATTGATACATGTACAAAATCAGGCTCTTGGCCTTCAACCCTTAGGCTCTCTGGCCTAACAATCACATAAGCCCAACAGCTTATATATACTTGGCTCACCAGCCTATAAAACATATTTACAATTCATTTCACAAGTATGATTTACAACAGGGCTCGGCCTTGGGGACATTACAATCCCCCTCCCTTATTTTTTCACTGTCCTCAATGCAACTTTCACACTGCATCTGCAAGCTTTTCAAAATTTTCAAAACGATGCAGGTACTCTGCCCGCATAACATCTTCATGCTCCCATGTCGCGTCCTCAGGACCATACCAGGTCCACTGGACCTTTACAAGCCCTATAGCTCAATTATGGAGCTGTTTTCTTTTCCTGTCCAATATGCGCACATGATGCACTTGCAGGACACCTTCTGGTTCCACCTGAATTACATTCCAATCGATAACATGATTAGCATCAGGTATATATTTCTTAAGAATGAAACATGAAACAAATTATGTACAGTCATAGATGAAGGTAATGCAAGCACATATGCAACTGGCCCAATCCTTTCCAAGATTTCAAAAGGCCCACAGTATCTTGCTGCCAACTTGGCGCAACTTCCCAGCTTCAGGGAACTCTTGTTAGTTTTCACTTTCAGGAAAACATGATCACCCACTTTTAATTCGCTGTGGGTTTTGTTCTTATTATCATAACTTTTCTTCCTGTCCTGGGCATCTTTCAAATTCTGTTTAATTCTCATCATTTGGTCTTCCATCTCTTTGAGAAATTCTGGCCCAACTACTGCTCTGTCAGCTGGATTATCCCAACTCACTAGAGTGTTGCACTTTCTTCCATAAAGTGCTTCAAATGGGCTCATCTTCAACGATGCATGATACCCATTATTGTAGGCAAATTCTACCAAATGCAGGTAGTCTTCCCATCTTGATGGTTTATCCATCACATACATTCTCAGCATGTCCTCTATTACTCTGTTCACCCTCTCTGTCTATCCATCAAACTCGGGATGATACACTGTACTAAAATTTAGATTCCTTTTGAATCCTTTGAACAGTCCTTTCCATAATTTTGAGGTGAATTTCGGGTACCTATCAGACACAATCATCTTAGGAATTCCTTGCAAGCATGCCACTTCTTTTAAGAAGATGTTAGCAACATCTGTTGCCTTGTGAGTAGCTTTCGGTGGAATAAAATGGGCAAATTTTGTAAGCTTGTCCACCACCACCATGATCAAATCATGTTGCCTACTCGTTCTAGGAAATCCTGTAATAAAATCCATCGTCAACACTTCCCACTACCACTCAGGAATGGGTAAAGGCTATAGAAACCTTGCTAGGTGCTTATGCTCAGCCTTAACTTTCTGGCAGTCCATACATCTGGCGATGTATTCAGCGATCTCTCTCTTCATACCTGGCCAAAAATAATGGCTCTTGACTGCTTCCACAGTCTTTTGATATCCAGGGTGTCCAACATAAGTCACGTTATGCATTTATTTTAGAATCGCAAGTTTCATTTCCTAGACATTGGGTATATACACTTTGTTTTTATACAGAAGTATTCCATCAGCTTCCAAGGTGTAATTTCCCTCTTTCTGTGGTCTCTCACACTGTTGTAGCTTTGCTACTAAGTCTCTGTACTGTAAATCATCATTTGCAGCTTCCAAAATTCTACCCTTGATATCAGTCTTGTACATGCTAATGGTTGTAGCATGCAATTCATGCACATTTCTGCTGAGTGCATCAACCACCTTGTTTTCCTTCCCTTTGATATGCTTGATATCAAAGTCGTATTCACACAGAAACTCCAACCACCTGCTTTGTCTAGCATTTAAGGTTGGCTGCTCAAACAAATATTTCAGACCATGGTGGTCTGTTCTCAATTCAAATCTTCTTCCCATGAGGTAATGTCTCCATTTCCTTAGAGCGTGGATGATTGCTGCCAGTTCCAAATCATGAGTGGCATAATTCTTTTCATGCTCTTTCAATTTCTTGGACTCATAACAAATTACAAATCCATCTTGGCTAAGAACTCCTCCCAACCCTTCCTTACACACATTTGTGCACACCACAAAATCCATATTTGGATTTGCAATTCTTAGGATTGGAGCACTGGTTAACAGCTGCTTCAATCACTGGAAACTCTTTTCACACTCTTCAGTCCACTGAAATGTTTTCTCCTTCCTTTGCAAGGAAGTGATAGGGTGAGCTATCTTTGAGAACCCTTCGATAAACCTTCTATAATAGCCTGCCAGACCCATAAAGGATCTAACTTTTATCACATTCCTTGGCGCTGACCATTCTCGGATGGCCTCAACCTTTTTAGGATCCACAATGTTCCCTTCTTCTGAAATAATATGCCCCAAGTAATGGATCTGCCTTTGATAAAAGGAGTATTTTCTCAACTTGGCATACAGCTGATGTTCTCTCAACACTTGCAGCACCATCCTCAGGTGTTGTTCATGCTCTTCCTCTGACTTGGAATACACCAAGATGTCATCCAGAAAGACTATGACAAAATTGTCTAAATAGTTTCTGAATACACCATTGAACAAGCACATAAAAACAACAGGTGTGTTTGACAGTCTAAACGACACCACTGTGAACTCGTACTGATCATACCTTGTTCTAAAGGCGGTCTTACTAATATCCTCATCCTTTATTCTTACCTGGTGATATCCTGATCTGAGATCTATCTTCGGAAATTTTTTTGCACCCTTCAGCTGATCGAAAAGATCATTGATCCTCGGTAGAGGATACTTGTTCTTGACAGTTACCTTGTTCAACTGTCGGAAATCAATGCACAACCTCAACGTTCCATCTTTCTTCTTCATGAACAGGACTGTGGCACCCCAAGGTGACACACTGGGGTGAATGTACCCTTTCTTTAGAAGCTCTTCAAGTTGCAATTGCAACGCTTTCATCTCTAGCGTACTCATTCTATAAGGAGCTTTCAACACTAGAGTTGCTCCAGGCATCAAATTTATAGAAAAATCGATGTCTCTCTTCGGAGGTAGTCTAGGTACCTCCTGAAATACGTCCTTGAAATCTCTAAGTACCTCATGGTCTCCAATTCTTGAGACTTCATCTCTGGATGCTTCCTCCACATGGGCTACAAATAATAGACAACCTTTCCTATAACACTTCTTCAGCTGCATGGCTGAGATTTTTCTAACAGCCACAACTCTGGGAATTCTATGGACTGTTTTCCGATTTCCCTCCTCATCCAGGCATGTAAACCTCTGGTTATGATAGTCCAGGAGGGCATGGTGCTAATCCAACCAGTCCATCCCAATTAAGAATTCATAAGAGCCTAAAGGAAGAACATTCAATTCAGCCTTCGTGCTCAATCCATTCATGTCTATCGAACAGGATTTAACCAATTCAGTGACCTTCCTCTTGGTTCCTGTAGCCAACTACACTAAACAAGACCTTTCATGTTTTCTTCTTGATAAATGCAAACTTTCCACCACCATAGGATCTACATAACTATGGCTAGCCCCGGAATCAATTAAAATAATAAATGGTTGGTTGTTGATCATACCTTCCACTTCAATCATGTGTGATTGAAATTGTGCTTGCTTGTTGTCGAGGGCTGTGTAGATCCTTGGCATCCTGCTTCCCATATCCTCCATTGTTTTAGCTTGCTGAACATTGTGGACGATTCTCGCTTTATCTTTTTTGTGGGGGCAGTCTCTGTATCTATGGTTCCCTTTACAGCCCCAACGCTCCACAGGTGGCAGTCTGGTCATTTGCTCACCCACTTCAGCTTTCCTGGGCTCTCTGAAAGATGGCTTTCCCTAAGGACTATTTTTAAAAAAGGGAGGCTTGTTTCCCTTCTCCCTCTTCTCTTTCCTGAACTTCTTCTGATCATCCCAAGTCTTCCGAAAAGTAGGCCTTTCTCTTTGCTATTCATATAAGCATTTTTCCCTTCTTATTGTTTCTTCCATAGCCTTAGGATCATCATACTGAATCTTGTCACCAATGGCAGGTGGCAGTCCACTCAGATACCTCTGAATATTGACAGCTCATCTTTGATGAATGGAACATACTTCAGTAGTTCCAAGAAACTTCRTTCGTATTCATCGATGGTCATGCTTCCTAGCTTGAGTTCGAAGAACTCCTTCATCTTTCTATAATAGTATCTTTTAGTCAGGTATTTCTTCTCGAAATACCTCTTGAACTCCTTCCAAGTGATATATTTCTCTCTGATGTGTTACACTTGTAAAAAMTGATCCCACCACATGGATGCTTTTCCTTTAGTTGATACATCGTGATTCTTCCTTCTGCATGAGGGGAATAATTCTGTAGTTGGAAATATTTCCTCATGCCTAGMAACCATGTTTCAGCATCTTCCTCCTTCTTGTGTTCACCATCAAACGTTGGAGGCTTGATCTTGTTCATCTCTCCTTTCAATTCATCCATTCCAGATCTTCGGTGTTTTCTGGTAGGGGATGGGCTTGAACTACTGCGTGCTTCCCTGTTGGAATGCTTTGGGGAGAGATGATGATGTCTACTACCACTCCTCAATCTTCTCCTCCTCTCAAGGGTCCTGTGACTCTCTGTCTTACTTGAGCCACTCATCTTCTCCAACTTCCTTTCTATTCTTTCCAAGTTCTTCAACACTTTTAAGTTGAATTCTCCCTACTGATCCCTGACCCTCATGAACTTTCGGCTATCATCTCGGCAAGCCTGGGCATCTTTCTGCAATCTTTCAATGAGTTTCATCATATTTCCTTCCTTATCCAATTCTCTTCCGTGCCCATTGGAGTTCGATCCTTCGACTCCCAGGTTGACATCCCTTCCTTCTCTTTCACTCTCTGAAATGGAGGCAATCTGCACCTCTTCCATTTCTATACTCGGTGTAGATTGACGGTTGTCCTGACACTCGTTGAACTCTTCACACACAAGGTGCAATCAACCGAAGTTTGTCAGGCCCTTAAACCTTAATAAAAACCACAACAGTCATTAACCAACGTGAATAAGAGAACGTTTCAATTCCATTAAGTTTTCTAAGCTCTGTTCGGCTCTGTAATTTTCGGGACTTTAGAACTTTAGGGTCTCAGTACACAAAGATCCAACAGTTAAATCCTCAACGGTTCTTTTGTCTTCGAAAATTTCGAGACTTCGACACTTCGGTTTTTTTGTTTTTTTTTTTCGGGTGATAGCTTCCTCTTTCTCCCTACCCTCATAACCACAAGCACCTTTCACAACTTTGTGATCTCGCGAGTTCGCGAGTCAAATACCCTCAACTCCTTCTCCTCCAAACAGCGATACCCGAGATGCAATACAGGTATGGATCCCTTCTTGCTAGTGCCTGCTATATATAACCATAGGCTAGGTCTAAGTGCTAGCACCTCTCGCAACTCGCGACTTCACGAGTTGGAGTGTTGAGCCCTCGTGCTCCTCCTTTGCGAATCCTGAAATCCCGATTTACTTTACCCTCCAGGCCCATATAGCACAACTGTCTCCACATCTATAGTGGTGAGTGGCACCCTCAGGAGGGTCCACGTTATCTATGGTGAAGTCATCAGATCCCACCATGCTCACTTTTATTTTGTCCTACTGGCACCTGGTACACACCCATGTGTCCATGTCCATTCCAAGTAAAATCCAATGATTAGAATTTTCTCAAATCTACGGCATAGATCCTTTCGGCGCTTCGGGGTTTCGGGCATCGGGAGTTCATGCATCCACACCTCTCGAACTTCCATTTTCCAAAATCTGAAAATTACTGTCTACCCCTCCACTTGATCCAATGGTCAAGTTCCTATCTTACGATCTATGGTGTAGATCGTTTCAAAATTTCGGGTTTCTCTATTTTGCGACTTGCGAAAATAACATTCTTCCCTTTTGGTTTCCCAGGTGTCGAAACACCATCCGGCAACCACATGTTTCCCCCCGATGGACAGTCCCAACAAATTTGGGGTTTTGCGTATCGCGATTTCCACATTCCTGTGCAACTCCAAAGGGTTTTTAAACCTTGCACACATTTTCCAGATCTGATGGTCACGACGGTTCTCCTTTTTTCCGAACAGATCCTACGGATCCAACACTTCTAGTGTGGAGTCCTCTCTCCCTGTGGCTAGATACCACATCAGTTGTGGTTGTCATAACACCTTTACAGCTCTTGATCTTTGTAAGCACAGTCGAGTAATCCTCTTGGCACTCAGGAGAACTCAAAGGTCTGAAATTGGTCCTCCAGACACAATTTCTCCTCAAACCCTCGGTCCAAAGACCACTTCAACTAGCCCATCTAGGCTCAACATCGAAACCTTGGCTTTGATATGAAGCTATAACACCTCTTTCATTTCTTGAAACTATAACGCTCTGATACCGTTCTATAACGCCCCCTTTCCATCATCCAGACAGGCGCTACTTCACAGAATAAAAATCTCATACTTAATTAAATATATATAACATGCATTTAAGAAAATGAAACGCATTCAAGCTCAGAGTAACCATAATAATTACTATTATTATTAATAATCAATGGCTTTAACATTAATTCATATGCAAAAAATAATACATGATAAATATAAACACACAGACATGCAGAAACGCAATTAAAAACATCATCTAGTACTTATCTTTGAAACGATGGTAATTCCACCAACCAGGTGCAGGCCTTCCACAAACCTCCCAGCCTTATACCGCGCTATTCATCAACCTCAGTAGTAGGTCACCCCTGAGATAGGACTAAGCTCCACCCCAAGGCAAGGAATCCTAGGCTAGGCTGAGGTTATAGGGAAAACACATAGTCACAAGGAAGGAATTCTCTCCCAGGAACCACTCATACTCACCGCCCACAAACTCTCCTTCCCCACATGCCTATTCTACCCCAGGAGTATACACCTTCTCTGTCACCTAGACAGTCCTTTGACTACTAGCCTCCCTTGCCTTGGGTTTCAGCAACAGACCGAACCAGAAGTCTCCGAGCTCTGTGGCGGCTACAGGGTTCCTTCCAAGAGTTCTCTCCTTCCTCTTCGCACTCTCTCACATAGAGATAATCGTTTACAAGCCAAGCAACCTATTCTTCCAACTTCAATCACCTCTCTCACCTGGAGAGAGTGTTGTACAAACTGGCCAACAAGCCACACGCAATCCAGCACTACGTGGCCACAACATCCAATGGGGAAAACAGACACGGGCTTTCCAATAGGCTCAACAATGACAAGATGGTCTCATGGTTACGGCTTTGGGATAGAGATTCCACACAAAGGCTCAATCTGTTCAGACATAGGATGTCTCAGTTTTCCAGAAAACAACACAGGCTATCTCCGAAATCAACATAGGCTATTTCCCCATGGTTTAAGAATTGCACGAGGTCTCTTTCCAAGGTCGGATGGGTTCACGCTCAGACAGTCTGGTAGAATGGAGGAGAATCCTCCACCACGGCTCATCTCAGCCGTTTTATTTTCATGGGCTTGGGTTGACACTTGTCACCCATAAAACTGCATGCCTTCCATCAGCGTGCGTTCCTCCCACCACTTGGAAGTCGCATGTCATTCCAAAAGAACTTAGGATAAAAACATATAATTCACATGGTTCTTTGGAATAATATTAAAATATTATTCCCAAGGACCTAAGCCCCTAGGCTCAACACTTAGTCCCTTTTCCCACCTTCTAGCCCCTAATCCCTTGCCCAATCTGTGGAAGCTTAGTCCCACATCACTCATTCATCGTGGTCGGTCTGCACGTGGCGCTGTTTATATTTTATTACTGTTCTGCATTGATACATGTACAAAATCAGGCTCTTGGCCTTCAACCCTTAGGATCTCTGGCCTAACAATCACATAAGCCCACCAGCTTATATATACTTGGCTCACCAGCCTATAAAACATATTTACAATTCATTTGAAAAGTATGATTTACAACAGGGCTCGACCTTGGGGACATTACAGTTTCTTCACCTATACATGTTGTTGTTACACTTGACTCTCCAATGTTGATTGCTTCATTTGTAGGTATTTCAATTTCGCTTGAACTGAACATAGTAATTTGTAAATTGCATAAGCAATTGATTCKATTTGTTTCTCATGTATAAGAGAGAGAGTTTCTAAATATATAGGTATGTGTTTGTTACTTTTGAGCTATCTAGAAGAAAAATAGCTTATGAATATTTACCTTTGACTTTGTTGTTGACTAGATGTTTGCAATGCACCAGTGCTAATACTTCCTGGCTCATCCAACTTCTCCTGATTTGAATACTAACTGTGTGAAATCTAAGAATATAAAATATATTCTATTTTATGTTTACATTTGTTAATAATTGAGCACAAACAAAATGAGACAAGAAATGGTGGAAAATGGCTTAAGACATTATGATACACATTGTATTTTTTTGATGTTATGAATTTATAGTACATAGATTGACCAAATTTATATCTAGATCTCATTGACAACTCATCAATGGATCATGACAACCCCTCGTGAATATATGAGGTTTACAACTCATATCAATGTGGTCTCAT
>JASDQU010106431.1:19112-29966 GCA_032191745.1 Picea mariana
CATGATTTCAATCACTTCTAAATCAATTGTCGTTTTAACTCCCGCAACATATACCTCCACATTTTCCATCCTCCCTACTGGGAAAATGCAGTATTCATTTTCCATTCTCAACTCGATGGGGGAATACACTAACTGAGGAACTGAGGTTTCCATAGAGCCTCCCAGGTATTTTTTGGTAATATATTGACATTTGATCCCAATTATATCATGATGTCCTTAAACTCAAAGTCATCTAACAGGGATTCCAACCTAAATTCGTTTCCAGTTCACACCTTCCTCATTTGTATTCTCTGTGTATTCTTCTCGAGGAGGTTGGTGGTTACAATGATTCTGGAGTTTCGACATCTCATAGAAATAGGTACAAAGTGTTTTGAAACTTCTCAGTAAGTCCGTGATCTCCAAGGATCTCAGATAATAATTGAGACCAGAGGTTAATTACATTTTGGGACTCTTGAGGGTGTCTTCATGAGTTTATAGGATTGTTGGGCGTAGGTGGTGAGGTAGGGGATTGAGAAATATTGGGTTGAAGGAGGACCTTAGAATAATTTTACACTATTTATGTAGCATAAATATCATTAAATATTTCTATTACATATTTGAAAAAAAAATGTTTCAAAGGGTCATACATGTCATCCTTGGGGGATGCTTTTTGAATCTTGGGATGATTGTATGAATTTGCCGTAGTTTTTTATCCTGTGCGAGTGATGATGTTGATTTTGGGGATATTCCCTTTGACTTTCATCCTCAGTTCTGAGCCTATGAAGTTATCTCCTCTTTTTTGAACCCAATCCTCCCACTTCGCGATTAGATATGGGAAATCTTTGGTTGCGTGAACATTAGTTCCACAGTGTGAACATCGTGGTCGTATCAGGTGAGGGTAGTCTCTAGCCATGTGTCCTTGTTAATCAAAATTGTAACATCATCTTGGTACTCTTCCTCGATTCCTTCCTCCTCTAAATCCACTACCACCCCCACTCCCTCGGCCTCTTCCAGGTCCTTGGGGTGTTTCGTTTACCCTGAATGCAATTTGATCCAGTCTATCGACAAATGCATATATTGCTCTACATTGGTTTGTAGCATGCATGATAGACCCGTATAATTCAAAATGTATTGTATTAGGTGTAGTTGTGTACTTATGCAATATGGGGAAGTGTCTTGGTGCATGCTTGTGAGTCCGACAAATTTCATAGTACTCGGTTGTTAGGGCTAGTTGGGTGCTTGTAAAAGCATGATATTGCACTGGTGCATGGAATGGAAGAGCTACAGATACTTGCGCAAATCCTCTCATTGGTACTGTAGAAGGGGGGGCCATCGGGCTATGTGGATATTCCATTCCCCTCATCGACAGACACTCATTTACTAGATTCCCCTCTGTATAGAATCTTATACACCAAACTTGAGGTCATCCTGGTCTGGGTAGAGTTAATTCCTGGATCTTCTCTGTGAGTGCCAATATTTGTCCCTGGAGTTGCAACAGGTTTGGGTCTACTAGAGGTATAGTTATCCTCAGACTCCCTAGGTATCCTTCCATGGCTTCAATATTCATTTATTGCTCCAAATCATATGTCAAGGTGGCTATGTTCTGTTGCATTAGGAGGACTCACTTCAAGTGTAGTAGCCCTTGTATGTACCATTCCCTCTGATGGTATTCATGAATTGGATGCACTAGTATCCCAATATAATCCTTACACTTATGACCATACTCCCATGTGGAATCACCCTCTCTCTATCGAATCTCCCGTAACTCAGAGAGAGAGCGTGTTGCTATGATAGAGTTAGCTTGAATTTGGAAATGAATTTCTGACACACCTAGTCGAGGGTAAAGGCTTGTCCTTTCAATTCCTGCTAAATAGCCTTCATGTACCACTTGGGGGCGTGAACCCTCAAGGTATTATGGAATTACACTAACTTTTTTTCATCTAGAAACCAGGTGGGGATTTCTCTACAATCACAGTGGAATATGTGTTGGGGTCTAGCTCAGGGCCATCAACTATATCAATAAAATTCTGGGAAACACGATTAGTTTCTTTGGTGCAAGGTAGAGCACTAGATATGGGTTGAGGGTTGATGAATTGGATGGTCTGACTGTAGGGGAAATGTCGGTTCTAGGATTTTTAGCAGGAACCTCACCTTTAAAGGAAACAACTAAAATTTCATTGACGATATTACCTAAGAGTACCACCTCATCCGAAAGCTTGGGGCATCCTGGAAAGGTCCTTTTGGGACACTACAATTGGTTTTCTTCCTCTTCTTCTGAGTCTGATGGCATTGGAGACTTTGAAGGAAACTCTACTTTGCGCGAATGTGACCCTGTTTCCTCTATCGAACTCTTCTTATTCAACAAATCTGACAACAAAAGGTAATGCATTCTTGACTTGCACGGGTTTCATTTGACTGTCGAACAAGACATAACGTCTTTTTCCAGTATTTCTTTGTCAAGATAGAATGGTAGCGGCCTCGTGTTGAAATAGGAGGGATTTGTGTGCCTTGGACAGACAAACATGTGGTATTTATTGTATTTAGGTTCAACAGTTCCTGTGGTATGCACATCCTTTAAGGAAAATGAGATATTTATTGTATTTAGGTTCAACAGTTCCTGTGGTATGCACATCCTTTTGGTGGAATCCGTCATCTTATTGTACCACTTCAGGAACACATCATTATTGAGTTCCACATTCTCAGAGTCTGACCTTGCATGCCAAGGTTCAAACATCTTTGCGAGGCACCCTTTATCTGCAAGTTCTAGCTATCTTCCCATGGGTGGTTGCCACTTCAACATTGTAAAGGTATCCATATGTGAAGGTGTCTCCCTTCTCCTAAACTTTCTCACAAGCAATGAAGAATTCCTCCAATATATAACTACACCAGTTAAATACTGCACCGTTTTCATAGAAATATGCCACTGACAGGGCATCCAACCTGCATTATCCCTTGTAGTATGAGTGCATGACCTTATTGGAAATTACATAGTAGGCCATTCTCACCATTTCTGGGAGAATTGGCTTGTTTTTTGCTGTGTGACCCCCTCGCTTGGTATGGAATTTTTCATACAAACTAATTTCACCCTTATTTTTGTTGTGCTTGCTAGACCCTTGGAATGATTTAGATACATCCTTACCTTCCAGTGACAGTCTTGTGAGATGATGGATATCCTCTACATGGATGGGATATCTTCTATCAAGCCATAAGCTCTTGTCATGCACTCTTCTTATCAGGAACCTGGTGCATCGCGCAACCTCACCAGTGGTCCCAAAAAATGGTAAATCCATTAGATGTATGATCATTGAGTTGAACAAGCTGATAAATTCAAGCTTTGGGATGAATTCCACTTCTCCTATCAGCTCATAACACATCTCCCAAAACAAATCGATATTCATTTGTGGGAATAATTCCGCATCTTCCAGATCAAGGTTGACGAGTTTCGATTTCACAGCCTTCCCTTTGACTTCTCCCAACACCTTGATTCTGGGATCATAGGGCTCGTTTGGGATGGCTTCCTTAGAGACTGAGCTTCATCCTCTCTCTATTCTCATCATTTTCGATATTAATCTCTATCCTTCTACTGGAAAGCACATTGAATTGGGGTGGGGACACGACTTGGAAGGAGGAGGCTTCTAAGAATGTACCAGGGTGTGGGAAACTCAAGAATAATGGGAAGCTAAGTTAATAGTGTGCCATTGATGATAAGCGTGTGGGGTGTTATAGATAAGGTAATGGGGTAAACCAATAACTGTTCATAAATTCTTTGGTATTTAATCCAATGATAAAATCTATGGCATCAACATTGGATGTGACTGATAATGGGGTAAAATATCTGAACAAATCCTGAATTTAATAGGTGGGCTGACCAACACGTGACCAACATAAGGGGCTTACCATTTTAATGGTTGATAATCGTAGCAGGAATATCCACAACATCCATGCATATACGAAATGTTAAGACTTGACGGGATGTTCTAACAATTTTTGAAGGTTAACATAAAGGTTACAATTGGACGTGAAGTAACTGACTCTTAGTCGTTAATATGTTTCATATTCGCTCCCCCCTGACCACAATGTGGTTCTCTGGCGGCTTTATGGGTATGATTGGTCAAATTGGTGACTCATATGACACTACACTGCTGAGTAATCATTTATGAAAATATCCAACCATTAGACTGAGAAAACATATGTCGTGGCACCACTGAGCACACTCTGACGTTATTACATCTATTGAAAAGAAAAAAAAAACAATTTTGTTTTTACAATGGACACAAAAAATATAACTAATCTAAAAGATCCCTTGGACTAGAGAAACATTCCCTCTGTTAAGTGTGGTAAATGTATGGCTCCAAGCGTTCTCCATTCACCCAACCTGGTCGAAGGATACCATCCAGTTGCGCTAGCTTGACTGCACCAGAATGTCGAATTTCAACGACTAGGAATGGACCTAACAAATGCATGCACAACTTTCCTCAATGTTTCTGATAATGAATTTCATAAAGGAGTACCTTATCCCCTTGTGCAAACCTCTTGGACTTAATGTGTCTATCATGCCAAGATTGTTTCCTATCTTTTTACACTAACTAATGAAAATCAGCTAAGAATCTTTCTTCCTCAAGTTCCAACAAGTCTGCAATTGTTTGTGCCATTGATTCATCATCTATCATATGTGTAGCTTGTGCTATATAGAGACTAGGGGTGATAAATATTGCAATTACAACAAATTCCTTATTGTAAACCAACTGAAATGGGATATACTTGTGCAACTTCTTTGTTGTAATCCTATAATCCCATAAGACTGTTGGAACTCTATTATCCCATCCTAGTTTTCACAACACAACTTTGTCAATCCACTTTCCAAAATCTTGTTGAATGCCTCCATTGTCCCATTATCTTATGGACGATAAGGAATGCTCTATGGTGTTGGATGAGGAATTATGTCATCAATGTTGTGATTGTCCTGTTTATGAAGTGACTACCTTGATCACTGGTCAAGCTACTAGGACATCCAAACCAGACAATAATGTTGTCAAATATGAATCTAGAAGTTATATCTATTGAGAAATCCTAAACTACCTATGCTTCATCCCACTGCGTGAGATAGTTTGTTACAGTGATGATATATCTATCCTTTGAATGCTTGGTGGGAGGATTAATTGGTCCATTAAATTCAACAACCCAGTTCTGAAAGACATGAAGTGCTCTAATTGGCTGAAGAGGTAATTCATATATGCGTTATGGATTCCCTACTCATTGGAAAATGTCGCAAGATATAGCATAAGATTTATCATCCTTGAATAACGTTGGCCACCATAACCCAGCTTGAAGTACCTTATATGTTGTAGCTTTCCCTCCAACATGTCCTCCCGAAAATCCACTGTGGAATTCCCATAGTATATCTTGCCTCTCATAGGTTAGGACACACCTTCTGAGGAATTTATATAGTCCCATATTGTAGAGTTGTCCCACAATCAGTTGGAAGTTTGTTGCTCGGACCACTAGGCATCACTTCTGAGTTATGAAATAATTTTTTGGGCAGGTCTCTGAGCTGAGAAAGTTAGCAATTTTGTCAAGATACTCTAAGATGGCTTCAATCTGGAATAGGTCCACATCGAGGATGAAAAATCATGAAAGAGTAAGAGCCACATGAAAATCCTTCCCTCAAGGACTGACTTATTAATTAGGTATTTCGCTGCAAAATGGTCAGTAAAAAAATTAAAATGAGATCCTAGTAAATAGTGTCTAAATTTTTGCAATGCATAAATCATAGATAGACCTTCCCTTTCGGTTATATGTGTATTTGTGTTCGGCTTGATAAAGTTTTCTACTAGAAAATTAGATAGGGTGGTCCATATTCCCTTCTCCTAGTTGCACTAAAACAGATCCCAGGGTGATATCTGACGCATCAACATATACGAGATATCTATAATTCTGGAAATCTATGAAACATCAACCCTAGTATCCCTACACCCGCTCCTTAAAAAAATTGTATACAATCCAATCGTCCATGTAGAATTCTAGAAACTTATGTATAAAGTCACGAAAGTCTGCTATAACGATCCCGAAGAAGACTACTAGGGAATTCTTTTAGACAAAAGACATCAGACTATACATGAATGACCCCCACTCAGTTATGAATGTGGTCTTCTTCGTTTCCTCTTCTGAAATTTCGAATTGATGATACTCCGAGAATCCATCTATAAACGAATAATATTATTTCCCCACAACTTCATCGAACACCTCATCATTGAAGCATGTCGGGAATGGATCTTGAACACATGCAAAATTTGGACTCCTATAGTCGACACAGACCCGAATTTATTTTGTATCCTTCTTTCTCTATATTATTATGGGCCTAACCCACTCTGTTTCTTTGACATGAAAGATTAGTCATGCCACAAGCATTTTTTCCACTTCCTTCTTAACCTTATCTTTTACCTTGGGATTGAAATGATATGGTCTATGCTTCATGGGTTTTGATTCAAATTTCAGCTTGATATTCATCTCTCCCATGGATCCTTTTATTCCTTTCAATTATGAGAAGGTTTTTTGGAATAAGTTCTCATATTCCCACAACAGGATATGGAATTCATTCATGGTTTGCTCATCCCAATAATCTCCTATGGAAGTTATCTTACGATGTTTTTCACTCCTTATATTTACTTTATGCAACTTCAGGGGATGGTTATAGGAGCTACATGTATGATTGGGTATAGTGTCTTGTACTTATGTGGTACCTTTAGTTTCTTTGATATTGAGGTTTCTAATTTCTTCTAACTCATTGGATTCTTCGAGGCCTTTATCAATTTTACAGCAAGCTAAAGGTATTCTGATAGGGTTGTGACCTTTATTGGACTAAAGTAAATGGAAATGATTATAAAATACTACTTGTCTTGAAATCTATTTATAAATGTTAGAAATAACATCTCCTGAATTCTTTGGAGAACTAAATGAAGCTCAGGGAACTTACCAGTGAAGGAGAAATCTTTGCAAAACTGGTCTTTTAAGTTTTTCCGACATCTTGTTTGTCTTCTGGCCTCTTCTTGTGTGTACCAGGATTTTGGGATAGGACCTAGCGAGTGGAAAAATAGATGAACCCATAGCCAACAGGGTACTTCTGCAACTCTCCATTGCTTTAAGCAGTGCTCAACATGCACTTTGGGGTCATACTTCCCATCAAACAGTTGTGCACCTTGAAAATCCATGCTCACCTATTCTTTCAATTGATCGTTACTAAGGAATCTGCATCGAATATCTCTCTTTGCATCCTCCCAATCCAGAATCAATGCTATGTAAGTAGCCCACCATCTATTCAGGCTATCCTTGAAGGCTATATCAAAAACTGAGATTCTTAGATCAGGTGCAAATTTTCCTTCTATGTCAACAAGAAAGTTGTCTAACTCTGAAGTACCATCATATGTTGGATGATTCCTTTTCTTGGTTCCAATACATATCATTTCCCTGACAGTTGCGTAGTGTATTGAGAATATTTCATATGAACCTTGCTCCCAACTTTCAAAAGCCATCTCTAAGTCCCGATCAATTGATTGTATGCTCCTCCAAGTTACAAATCCATCTACATTGGTGTTAATGTAATCCAACCTCATCCTTGTTTTTATTGTGTATAACTAGTTAATAAACTTTGACTCCATTTTTTAATCCACTTGCTCAGTGTATCTAGGCCCCAATTATGGATCTAAGGCCTGGACTACCTTTATTCCATCTTCCTCAAATGCCATGGTGTCCCTCTTTAAGTTAATGACAACATAATTGTCACATGCCCATTCAATTCCTAATAAGGCAGGGTATGGGTCTTTGTCTCCCATGATTTCAATCACTTCTAAATCAATTGTCGTTTTAACTCCCACAACATATACCTCCATATTTTCTAGCCTCCCTACTGGGAAAATGTAGTATTTGTTTTCTATTCTCAACTGGATGGGGGAATACACTAATTGAGGTTTCCCTAGAGCCTCCCAAGTATTTTTGGGTAATATATTGACATTTGATCCCAATTCTAGCATGATGTCCTTAATATCAAAGTCATCTAACTAGGATTCCAACCTAAATTTGTTTCCATTTCACACCTTCCTCATTTGTATTCTTTGTGTATTCTTATTGGGGAGGTTGGTGGTTACAATGGTTCTAGAGTTCCGTCATCTCATAGGATTAGGTACAGGGTGTTTTGCAACTTCTCAGTAATTTGGTTATCTCCCAGGATCTCAGAGAATAATTGAAACCATAGGTTAATTACATTTTGGGACAATTGAGGGTGTCTTCTTGAGTTTATAGGATTCCTGAGCATAGGTGGTGAGGTAGGGGATTGAGAAATATTGGGTTGAAGGAGGACCTTAGAAATATTTTCCACAATTTATGGAGCATAGATATCATTAAATATTTCTATTACATCTTTGACAAAAAAAAATTCTCTTAAAGGGTCATACATGTCATCCTTGGGATATGCTTTTTTATTCTTGGGATGACTGTATGCATTTTCCCCAGTTGTTTCTCCTCTGCGAGTGATGATGTTTATTTTGGGTATATTCCCTTCGAATTCTGTCCTTAGTTATGAGCCTATGAAGTTATCTCCTATTTTATGAACATGGTCCTCCCACTTCACGATTAGATATGGGAAATCTTTGGTTGTGTGAACATTAGTTCTGCAGTGTGAACATCATGGTCGTATCAGGTGAGGATAGTCTCTGGTCATGTGTCCTTGTTAATCAAAATTGTAACATCATCCTAGTACTCTTTCTCCATTCCCTCCTCCTCTAAATCCACCTCCACCCCCACTCCCCCATCCTCTTTTGGGTCCTTGGGGTGTTTCATTTACCCTTAATGCATTTTGATCCAGTCTATCGACAAACACATATAATGATCTACATTGGTTTGTATCATGCATTGTAGACCCATATAATTCACAATGTATTGTATTAGGGATACATGTGTACTTCTACAGGATGGGGAAGTGTCTAGGTGCATGCACGTGAGTCCGACATATTTCATAGTACTCGGTTGTCAGGGCTAGTTGGGTGCTTGTAAAAGCATGATATTGCACTGGTGCATGGAATGGAAGAGCTATAGATACTTTCACAACTCCTCTCATTGGTACTATAGGATGGGGGGGCATAGGTATGGGTGGATGCCCCATTCTCCTCATCCACGAAAACACATTTACTAGATGCCCCTCTGTATAACATCTTGTACACCAAACTTGAGGTCATCCTGGTATGGGTAGAGTTAATTCTTGGATATTCTTCGTGAGTGCCAATATTTGTCCCTAGAGTTGAAACAAGTTTGGGTCTACTAGAGGTATATTTATCCTCAGACTCCCTAGGTATCCTTCAATGGATTCAATCTTCACTCATTGCTCCAAATCATCTGTCAAGGTGGCTATTCTTTGTTGCATTAGGAGGATTCGCTTCAAGGGTAGTACCCCATGGATATACCATTCCCTCTGATGGTCTTCATGAATTGGATGCACTAGTATCCCAATAGCATCCTTAAACTTATGACTATACTCCCATGTGGAATCACCCTCTCTCTGTTGAATCTCCATTAACTCAGAGAGAGCTTGTTTCTATGATAGAGTTAGCTTGAATTTGGAAATGAATTTCTGATGCACCTTGTCGAGGGTAAAGGCTTTTCCTTGCAATTCATTCTCAATAGCCTTCATGTACCACTTGAGGATGCAAACCCTCAAGGTATTATGGAATTCCACTAACTTGTTTTCATCTAGAAACTAGGTGGGTCTTTCTCTGCAATTACAGTGGAATGTGTGTTGGGGTCTGGCTCAGGGTCATCGACTATATCAATATAATTATGGGCAGCAGGAGTGGCTACTATGGTGAAAGGAAGAGCACTAGATATCGGCTGAGGGTTTATGAATTTGTTTGGGCTGACTATAGGGGAAATTTGGTTCTGGGATTTTTAGTAGGAACCTCACCTAGAAAGGCAACAACTAAACTGTCATTGACAGTCTTCCCTAAGAGTTCCAACTCATCCGAAAGCTTGGGGCATCCTCGAAAGGTCCTTTTGGGACACTTCAACTGGTGTTCTTCCTCTTCTTCTAAGTCTAATGGCATTGGAGACTTTGATGGAAACTCTACTTTGCGTGAATGTGACCCTGCTTCCTCTGTCGAACTCTTCTTATTTAACAACTCTGTCGACCAAAGGTAATTCATTCTTGACTTGCGCAAGTTTCCTTTGATTGTCGACCAAGACATAACCTCTTTTTCCAGTATTTATTTGTCAAGATAGAATGGTAGCGACCTCATTTTGAAAGAGGAGGGATTTGTGTGCCTTGGAGAAACAAAAGTGTGGTGAAAATTTAAGGCAAATGATATATTTATTGTATCGAGGTTCAACAGTTCCTGTGGTATGCGCATCCTTTGGATGGAGTAAGTCATCTTACTGTACCACTTCAGGAACACATCATTACTGAGTTCCATATTCTCAGAGTCTGACCTTGCATGCCAAGGTTCAAACATCTTTGCGAGGAACCCTTTATCTGCAAGTTCTAACTATCTTCCCATGGATGGTTTCCACTTCAACATTGTAAAGGTATCCATACATGAAGGTGTCACCCTTCTCCTGCACTTTTTCAAAAGCAATGAAGAATTCCTCAAATATGTAACTACACGAGTTAAATATTGCATCGTTTGCATAGAAATATGCCACTGACAGGGCATCCAACCTGCATTCTCCCTTGTAGTATAAGTGCACAACCTTGCTGGAAATTACATAGCAAGCCATTCTCACCGTTTCTGGGAGAATTGGCTTGTTTTTTGTTGTCTGACCCCCTCGCTGGGTATGGAATTTTTCATACAAACTAATTTCACCCTTATTTTTGTCGTGCTTGCTAGAACCTTA
>JASDQU010106431.1:50777-62343 GCA_032191745.1 Picea mariana
AGACACTCATTTACGAGATGCCCTTTTGTATAGAATCTTCTACACCAAACTTGAGGTCATCCTTGTTTGGGTATAGTTAATTTATGGATATTCTCTATGAGTGTCGATATTTGTCCTTGGAGTTGCGATAGGTTTGGGTCTACTAGAGGTATAGTTATCCTCAGACTCCCTAAGTATCCTGCCATGCCTTCAATATTCATTCATTTCTCCAAATCATCTGTCAAGGTGGCTATGCTCTGTTGCATTAGGAGGATTCTCTTCAAGGGTAGTATATGTTGGATGTACGATTCCCTCTTATGGTCTTCATGAATTGGATGCGCTAGTATCCCAATAGCATCCTTAAACTTATGACTATACTCCCATGTTGAATCACCCTCTCTCTATTGAATATCTCGTAACTTAGAGAGAGATTGCTTCTCTGACAGAGTTAGCTTGAATTTGGAAATAAATTTCTGACACACCTAGTCGAGGGTAAAGGCTTGTCCTTGAAATTCATTCTCAATAGCCTTCATGTACCACTTGGGGGCGTGAACCCTCAAGGTATTATGGAATTCCACTAACTTGTTTTCATCTAGAAACTAGGTGGGGATTTCTCTGCAATTACAATGGAATATGTGTTGGGGTCTAGCTCAGGGTCATCGACTATATCAATAAAATTTTGGGCAGCACAAGTGGCTTCTCTGGTGCAAGGTAGAGCACTAGATATGGGTTCATAGTTTATGAATTTCACTGGGATGACTGTAAGGGAAATGTCGATTCTAGGATTTTTAGTAGTAACCTCACCTTTAAAAGAAACAACTAAAATGTCATTGACAGTATTACGTAAGAATACCACCTCATCTGGAAGCCTGGGGCATCTTGGAAAGGTCCTTTTCAGACACTGCAACTACTGTTCTTACTCTTCTTTTGATTCTGATGGCACTGGATACCTTGACAGAAACTCTAATTTGCATGAATGTGACCCTGCTTCCTCTGCCGAACTCTTCTTATTGAACAACTCTGACGACAAAAGGTAATGCATTCTTGACTTGCGCGGGTTTCGTTTGACTTCCGACCAAGGCATAACCTCTTTTTCTAGTATTTATTTGTCAAGATAGAATGGTAGCGGCCTCGTTTTGAAATAGGAAGGATTTGTGTGACTTGGAAAGACAAAATTGTGGTGGAAATTTAAGGCAAATGAAATATTTATTGTATTTAGGTTCAACAATTCCTGTGGTATGCGCATCCTTTGGGTGGAATCAATCAGCTTATTATACCACTTTAGGAACACATCATTATTGAGTTACATATTCTCAGAGTCTGACCTTGCATACCAAGGTTTAAACATCTTTGTGAGGCACCCTTTACCTGCAAGTTCTAGCTATCTTCCCATTGGTGGTTGCCACTTCAACATTGTAAAGGTATCCATACGTGAAGGTGTTGCCCTTCTCCTAAAATTTCTCACAAGAAATGAAGGATTCATCCATTATGTAACTACATCAGTTAAATACTGCACTATTTGCACAGAAATATGCCACTGACAGGGAATCCAACCTGCATTCCACCTTGTAGTATGAGCACATGACCTTGCTGGAAATTACATAGCAGGCCATTCTCACCATTTATGGGAGAATTGTCTTGTTTTTTGTTGTGTGATCCCCTCGCTGGGTATGGAATTTTTCATACAAAATAATTTCACCCTTATTTTTGTTATTCTTGCTAAACCCTTGGAATGCTTTAGATACATCCTTACCTTCCAATGACAATCCTGTGAGATGATGTATATCCTTTGTATGTATGGGATATCTTATGTCGATTAATAAGATCTTGTCATGTACCCTTCTTATCATGAACCTGGTGCATCGCACAACCTCACCAATGGTCCCGAAAAATGGTAAATATCTGAGATGCATGATCATTGAGTTGAAAAAGTTGATAAAGTCAAGCTTTGGGATGAATTTCACTTCCCCTATCAGCTCAGAAAACATCTCCCAAAAAAAATTGATATTCATTTGTGGGAATAATGCTGCATCTTCCAGATCAAGGTCGAGTAGTTTCAATTTCTCATCCTTCCCTTTGACTTCACCCAACACCTTGATTTTGGGATCATAGGGCTCATTTGGGATGGCTTCCTTGGAGATTGAGCTTCATCCTCCTGCTATTCTCATCATTTTCGATATTGAGCTTCGTCTTGGGACCGGAAAGCACATTTAATTGGGGTGGAGACACGACTGGGAAGGAGGAGGCTTCTCAGAATGTACCAGGGTGTGGGAAACTCAAGAATAGAGGGAAGCTAAGTTAACAATGTGTCGTTCACAATAAGCTTGTAGGGTTTTATAGATGAGGTAATGGGGTAAACCAATAATTGTTCATAAAATCTCTAGTAATTAAGACAATGATGCAATCTATGGCATGAACATCTAATGTGACTAATAATGGCTTAAAATACCTAAACAAATCCTGAATTTAATGGGTTGCCTGACCAACACGTGGTCAACATCAGGGGATTACCATTTTAATGGTTGAGAATCGTAGCGGGAATATCCACAACATCCAGACATATAGGGAATTTTAAGACTTTACAAGATGTTCTAACAATTTTTGAAAGTTAACATAAAGGTTACAATTAGATGTGATGTAACTGATGCTTAGCCATTAATATGTTTCAGATTTTCTCCCCCCCCGACCACAATGTGGTTCTATGGAGGATTTATGGATATGATTGGTCAAATTGGTGACTCATCTGACACTACACTGTTGAGTAAGCATTTCTGAAAATATCCAACCATTAGACTGAGAAAATATATGTTGTGGTGTCACTGAGCACACTTTGACGTTATTACATCTATTGAAAATAAAAAAACATATTTTTTTTTACAATGGACAACAAAAGTATAACTACTTTACAAGATCCCTTGGACTGGAGAAACGTTCCCTCTATTAAGTGTGGTAAATGTATCGCTTTAGGCATTCTCCATTCACCCAACCTGGTCGAAGGATACCATCCAGTTGCGCTAGCTTGACTTCTCTAGACTATCGAATTTCAACAACTAGGAATGGACCTAACAAATGAATGTGCAAATTTCCTTAATGTTTCTGATAACTAATTTCATAGAGGAGTACCTTATTCCCTTGCGCAAACCCCTTGGACATAATGTGTCTGTCATGCCAATATTGTTTCCTATATTTTTACACTAACTAATGAAAATCAACTAAGAAACTTTCTTCCTCAAGTTCCAACAAGTTTGCAATTCTTTGTGCAATTGATTCATCATCTATCAAATGTGTATCTTTTTCGATATGGAGACTAGGGGTGTTAAACGTTGCAGGTACAACAACTTCCTTATTGTAAACCAACTTAAATGTGGTATACTTGTGCAACTTCTTTGTGGTAATACTATAATCCCATAAGACTATTGGAACTCTATTATCTCATCCCTATTTTCACAACACACCTTTGTCAATCCACTTTCCAAAATCTTGTTGAATGCCTCCACTGTCTCATTATCTTATGGATGATAAGTAATTCTCTATGGTGTTAGATGAGGAATTATTTCATCAATGTTGTGATTGTCCTACTGATGAAGTGACTACCTTGATCACTGGTCAAGCTACTAGGACAACCAAACCAGACAATAATGTTCTCAAATATGAATCTAGAAGCTATATCTGTTGAGAAATCCTAAACTACCTCTGCTTCATCCCACCGCATGAGATAGTCAGTTGTACTGATGATATATCTAGCCTTTGAATGCTTGGTGGGCAGATTAATTGGTCCAATAAATTCAACAACCCACTTTTGAAAGGCATGTAGTTATCTAACTGGATGAAGAGGTAATTCATATCCATGTGATGGCTTCCCTACTCATTGGAAAATGTCGCAAGATCTAGCATAATATTTAGAATCCTTAAATAACGTTGGCCACCATAAAGCAGCCTTAAGTACCTTATATGTTGTAGATTTTCCTCCAATATGTCCTCCCAAAAATCCACTGTGGAATTACCGTAGTATAGCTTGCCTCTCATGGGTTAGGAAACACCTTATGAGGATGCTATCTAGTCCCATATTGTAGAGTTTTCCCGCAATCAGTTGGAAGTATGTTGCATGGACCACTAGGTGTCACTTTTGAGTTACAAAATAATTTTCTAGGAAGGTCCTTGAGCTGAGGAAGTTAGCAATTTCTTCAAGATACTTTGAGATGGATTCAATTTGGAACAGGTCCACATTGAGGATTTGGTCATTCACTGCTCCTCCAATTTCCCCTGATTCAATTTTGGATAGGTGATCTAGACCTACATTACATATTCCAGTCTTGACAATTGCCTCGAATGAAAAATCATGAAAGAGTAAGAGCCACATGAAAATTCTTCCCTCAAGGACCGACTTATTAACTAGGTATTTCGCTGCAGAATGGTCAGTAAAAAAATTAAAATGAGATCCTAGTAAATAGTGTCTAAATTTTTGCAATGCATAAATCATATATAGACCTTCCCTTTCAGTTTTTGTGTAGTTTTTTTTGGCTTGATAAATTTTTTTACTAGCAAAGTATATAGGTTGGTACATATTCCCTTCTCCTAGTTGCGCTAAAATAGATCCCAGGGTGATACCTGATGCATCGACATGTACATGGAATTCAATCTCCTAGTTAGGGTATATAAGAATGGCTACAGTAATTAGTTTCTCTTTGAGGATATCAAACACCTTGTTTTATTCAACTGTCCACTCGAATGCTTCAGACTTATTCACTAGTTTCTTTAGTGGTGCGATGATACTTTCATATCTTCTGATGAACCTACAGTAGTATCTTGTATTCTGAACCGTCGAGCGTAACTGTTTATCACTTGTAGGTGGAGGCATGTTCACAATAACTGAAAATTTAGTTGGGTCCACCATGACTCCTTCCCGGAAAACAATGTGGCCTAGAAGGTTGTCATGTGGTATGAAAAAAATAAACTTCCTCAAGCTAAGATATATTTTTAATTATCAATATCTATCAAACATCAACCCTAGTAGACCTACATGCTCCTTCAACAAACTGTATACAATCCAATTGTCCATGTAGAATTCTAGAAATTTGTGTATGAAGTCATGAAATGTTTCTATACCGATCTCGAGGAAGACTGTTGGGTCATTCTTTAAGACAAAAGGTATTAGACTGTACATGAATGATCCCCACTCAGTTATGAATGTGGTCTTCTTCTTGTCCTCTTCTAAAATTTTGAATTGATGATACACTAAGAATCCATCTATAAAACAATAATATTATTTCCCTGCAACTTGGTGTAAAACCTCATCGTTGAAGGGTGTCGGGAATGGATCTTACACACATGTAGAATTTGGACTCCTATAGTCAACACATACCCGAATTTCTTTTGTATCCTTCTTTCTCTGTATTACTATGGGGCTAACGCACTCTACTTCCTCGACATGAAATATCAGTCATGCCACAAGAATTTTGTCCACTTCCTTCTTGACCTTCTCTTTTACCTTGGGATTGAGATGATATGGTCTATGCTTCATGGGTTTTGAGTTAGGTTTTAGCTCGATAATCATCTCTCCCATGGATCCTTTTATTCCTTTCAATTCTAAGAAGGTTTTTTGGAATAAGTCCTCATATTCCCACAACAGGATCTGGAATTCATTGATGGTTTTCTCATCCTAGTAATCTCCTATGGAAGTTATCTTAGGATGATTTTCACTCCCTATATTTACTTTTTGCAACTTCAGGGGATTGTTATAGGAGCTACAGGTATGACTGGGTATAGTGTCCTGGACTTCTGTGGTACCTTTAGTTTATTTGATAGGCCCATTCAATTCCTAATAAGGCAGGGTAGGGGTATTTGTATCCCATGATTTCAATCACTTCTAAAGAAGTTTTCGTTTTAAATCCTGCAAGATATACCTCCACATTTTCTAGTCCGCCTACTGGAAAAATGCAGTATTTGTTTTACACTCTCAACTGAATGGGGGAATACATTAATTGAAGTTTCCCTAGAGCCTCCCAAGTATTTTTGGGTAATATATTGACATTTGATCCCAATTATAGCATGATTTACTTAATCTCAAAGTCATCTAACTGGGATTCCAACCTAAATTCATTTCTAGTTCGCACCTTCCTCATTTTTATTCTATGTTTATTCTTATCGGGGAGGTTGGTGGTTACAATGGTTCTGGATTTTATTCATCTAATAGGACTAAGTACAAGGTGTTTTTCAACTTCTCAGTAAGTTGGTCATCTCCCAGAATCTCAGAGAATAAATGAATCCAGAGGTTAATTACATTTTGGGACTCTTGAGGGTGTCTTCTCGAGTTTACAGGATTCCTGTGCGTAGGTGGTGAGGTAGGGGATTGAGAAATATTGGGTTGAAGGAGGACCTTAGAAGGATTTTCCACTATTTCTGGAGCATATATATCATTAAATATTTCTATTACATATTTGACGAAAAAATTTTGTTTCAAAGGGTCATACATGTCATCCTTGGGGGATGGTTTTTGAATCTTAGGCTGACTGTATGTATTTTCCCCAGTTTTTTCTCCTCTGCGAGTGATGATGTTGATTTTGGGTATATTACCTTCGACTTATATCCTCAGTTATGAGCCTATGAATTTATCTCCTTTTTTATGAACCCAGTACTCCCACTTCATGATTAGATATGGGAAATATTTGGTTGCATGAACATTAGTTCTACAATGTGAACATCGTGGTCATCTCAGGTGAAGATATTCTCTGGCCATGTGTCCTTGTTAATCACAATTGTAACATCAGCCTATTCCTCTTCCTCCATTCCTTCCTCCTCTAAATCCACCTCCACCCCCACTCCCCTGGCCTCTTCTGGGTCCTTGGGGTGTTTCATTTACCCTGAATGTAGTTTGATCCAGTCTGTCGACAAACACATCTAATTATCTACATTGGTTTGTATCATGAATTGTAGAACCATATAATTCACAATGTATTATATTAGGCACAGGTGTGTACTTCTACAGGATGGGGAAGTGTATTGGTGCATGCCCATGAGTTCGACAGATTTCACGGTACTCCATTGCCAGGGCTAGTTGGGTGCTTGTAAAAGCATGATATTGCACTGGTGCATGGAATGAAGAGCTCTATAGACCTATTAAACCTCCTCCCATTGGTCCTGTAAGAGTGGGGGCCATCGATCTGTGTCGATGTCCCATTGCCCTCATCCGCAGACACTCATTTACTATATTCCCCTCTGTATAACATCTTGTACACCAAACTTGAGGTCATCCTGGTCTGGGTAGAGTTAATTCCTGGATCTTCTTCGTGAGTGCCGATATTTGTCCCTGGAGTTGCAACAGGTTTGGGTATACTAGAGGTATAGTTATCCTTAGACTCCCTAGGTATCCTACCATGGCTTCAATCTTCATTCATTGCTCCAAATCATCTGTCAAGGTGGCTATGATCTATTGCATCAGGAGGATTCACTTCAAGTGTAGTATCCCTTGGATGTGCCATTCCCTCTAAGGGTCTTCATGAATTGGTTGTGCTAGTATCACAATAGAATACTTAAACTTATGAATATACTCCCATGTGGAATCACCCTCTCTCTGTTGAATCTCCTGTAACTCAGAGAGAGATTGCTTCTCTGACAGAGTTAGCTTGAATTTGGAAATGAATTTCTAATGCACCTAGTTGAGGGTAGAGGCTTGTCCTTGCAATTCATGCTCAATAGCCTTCATGTACCACTTGAGGCTGTGAACCCTCAAGGTATTATGGAATCCACTAACTTTTTTTCATCTAGAGTCGCATAGAAACCAATGTTGTTCTACGTCCTCATCTCCTTTACCCCAAAATTTTGGGTATCGGGAAATCAAGTTTCCCGTGTGTCCAACCATTCTGGGTCATACTATTCCTACCAAAATGAATCCTAATGGCCCTAGCTGTGATCTTCCAGGAGACCCTAATATCCTCCCATTGTTCACACTTGTGGGTTTTTACGAATTGACTAAATTTGATGGAATAGAAATTGCATGAGCATGTCGTATGGAGCTTACCAAGTGCATAGAGAGCACCTGGGTGATGTGCGACTCGGTGTTGGTTCCAATGACTTATGGGTGGTTTTATTTGATATGGGAGGTGTTGTTTTCATGCTATGGAGTAGCCTACTTAGCCTCATTCCCAAATGCTCCTGATATCGAGGCCAAATATTCTTTGTCTTTCGCAAGATCCATAATTTCTTCATCTTCCCTTGCTTTTATGCACTCCAAATATCGTCCAACCACCTGGGGACTTTTTTTTATTCTCGCTTCTCTTTCCTTCAATATTAGACTAGCCAATATTTATTTTCTTTGCAACTTCCACAACTCTTATTTCTTTCTTTCATCCATTTCTCCTGGTCCGATTTATTTCCTCAACACCTATAACTACTTCATTGTTTTATTTACCTTTCCCCGCCACCATTTCTCAACTATGGAGGCTCTCCTCAAGGCTCTCTCAATTCTTGTACTCTTCTCTTTTCAATCCCCTATATTTCAAAGAACCTTCTCCCCTTATTAGGTCATTAACCTTCCCCAAGATGGCCTCACCTCGAGAGCAAGTGTTTAGGTTTCCATCTCACTTGAGGGAACAATTAACATCCCCTCTTCTACCAAGAAAACCTTGATCCATATGGGAATTTACAATAGCATTATTTTTCATGCACCTTTCTTGAATATCACTTCTTCTCGTGAAAATGATTGATGATTATCCACTGCAAAATCAATGATATAACCTTCCAAAGTTGTGTCAACCCATAAATCCACTTCTTGGTTAATCTGGTGATCCAGATGATGGATATATGATAACTTATTTGTATGCCAAATACAAATTTTATTGACACTTTATTTGGACTATGGAACTTCCTATAGTTTATATACGCAATGGAACATCTCTTCTTGTAATTTTACCCATAATATCTCATACTGGTCGCTCGATCTTTCCGAGTAGAAGAAAAATCCTCTTGCGGTGTTCAGGGTCAAACTTTTTAACTCCACCTCCTTCCATATGAATGCATCACACTTGCATTCCCACCACTATCAAATATCAGATATGTGGATCCAAGGAAGCATCCTCCTTACAGGTTCCCTTTAAAACAAAGGTCCCAGTAAAGGAACCATTTTGTTGGTGCAAAATTATTAGACCAGGGTCCTCTTCAGGTTACCAAAAAAAGGGTACCGATGTAGTCTAGTGCATTGACATTTTCATATTCCCGAAAGGGAAGAGGTATCACCCAAAGAATGACCGAGACATGAGAATTCGGGAAGGGTAATAATGATTCTTAGTTACATCTACAAGTTATCAAGATTTATACCATTCTCACGCAAGATAGATTAACCTTTTTTTAGTCTGTAACACCCCATAAACCAGGACAAAAGAACATAGTTGCACAGAAAATCACAAAGAAATATAGAATCATAATGTATAATAAACATAACATAATATCATTCCATGGAAACATAAATCATCATGTACATAGGTCTTCATTTAAAATTGTATCTCCATTAGTATTCTATTATATCAGAGTCCTTGCTCAAAATACATGCACAACGTATTACATACATATACAAATTCATTCTAGAGAGAATGAACAAGTACATCCCAAGATAGTACAAGACCATATCATATTCACTCCGGTCTCTTTCTCTTACTACCTCTACAATAATACAAAACTAGTTTCCATTACATCCTTAATCTGGCACAAAGCCGGTTCTCACTATGAAACATCAACCCGATTACAATTCTCTTATTTCATTATATATTACAATCATTTCTTGTTGATTGAGAATACACGAGCTATCTCCTCTTCTTGATTATGTTTCAAATGCTCCTCCCAAAACTGATTGTATGTTGGCCTCCAATTGTTTAATTTTCCAGTGCCTTTCTATTGTGAGATCTTTCGGTCAACCTTCTTTTCCTTCCTTTGCTTGGTTGTCTGGCTCCATGGTAGCTTGCACAACTTATATTTATCAAAACGAAGGGCCAAAAAAAGGGTTGTCCTATAAGGAAATGAATCTAGAGACGTCTTTCATAAGAATACCATTGAGTGCACTACCATTTTTAAGGAAGTCAGTGATTGTATGGGTGTGATAACTCGATGTAGCCAAACACTAGAAGAGTTGCGCATGAAAATCCAAAAAATCAACGAAGAAGCTACCCAAGCATAGGTTCATATGGAACAAAAATAAAATTTTGATAAGATCCAACAAGCTGACAACACTTTGAATGCCCTTTTTGAAGCTCAAACATTGGACAAGAAGGAACTGAGAGACTTTTGATTAGTATTACAATTGCATACCTCCAGATGCACTAGGTGGAGATAGTAGAGGATGCAGAATGGAATTCTCTTATCAAATAAAATCCAAAATATTTCAGCACCAACACAAGTTAATAGTTTGTAGGAGAAGCCTCATTTCTTGTTAGGAAGTGGAAAGAAAAAATTGAACATTTCTAAGAGATCACGAAGAAATCCCTGGAACTAGTTCTAGAGTTGGGCCCTTCATTTCAAGGAGCCAAGGATGAAAAATATCGATTCATGGATGAAAGAAATCTAGAAGAATAAATAAAAGACACATAAGGATCAAAGGCCAAACCAAAGACCATGAAAGCACCAAATATTGGACTCGGGGTGAGTCAAGAATTGTGGTTGGGGCCTATTGGGCCATTCATTTTTATAAATAGAAGTTGCACAATCTACCATGAAGTCAGAAAACTAAGAAAAGGAAGGAAAATAAGGTTGAGAGAAATATTGTGAAACAAAAAGGCACTAGAACAAAAAATGGCTAGATGCCAGCATACAATCATTTTTGGGAGGAATAGTTGAAACAAAATCAAGAAGAGGAGAGAGCTGACATGTTTTTAATTAGCAAGAAAGGATTGCAATATATAATGAAAGAAAAGAATTGTAATCAGGTTTACTAGTGAGAACTTGTTTTATGCCATATTGGGAATGTAAGGGAAACTATTTTTTTATTACAGTAGAGGTAGTAAGAGCAAGATACTGGCGAGAATATGATCTGGTCTTGTACTATCTTGATATGTACTTGTTGATTCTCTCTGGCATGAATTTGCATATTTATGAGATAATTTGTGCATGTATTTTGAGTAAGGACTCTGATATAATAGAATACCAATGGGGATAAAATTTAAAAGAAGACCTATGTATATGATGATTTTTGTTTCCATGGAATGATATTATGTTATGTCTATTATGCATGGTGCTTCTGTATTTCTTTGTGATGTTCTTCGTAACTCTTTTATTTTTCCCTAGGCTATGAGGTGTTAAAGACTATAATATGGTTAATATATCTTGTGCAAGAATGGTATTAATATTGATAACTTTTATATATGACTAAGCATTCTTCTTACCCTTCCCTACTCTTCATGTGTCAAACGTACTTCAGGTGAGGCTTCTTCCCTTCCGAGAAGATGAAAGTTCCAATGCACTAGACTGCATCGATACCATTTGTAACAACCCTCCTAGTTAAGGACAACTACTCTGACAACAGGTGCAATTTTTTTTTTTTTTGTTTTAACCGTGTGTGCGTGCGTGTAGGAGGGGGAACAGACACACTGGACTCCACTTCGCC
>JASDQU010106431.1:67033-80337 GCA_032191745.1 Picea mariana
TCAACTTCTCAGTAAGTTGGTCATCTCCCAGAATCTCAGAGAATAAATGAATCCAGAGGTTAATTACATTTTGGGACTCTTGAGGGTGTCTTCTCGAGTTTACAGGATTCCTGTGCGTAGGTGGTGAGGTAGGGGATTGAGAAATATTGGGTTGAAGGAGGACCTTAGAAGGATTATCCACTATTTCTGGAGCATATATATCATTAAATATTTCTATTACATATTTGACGAAAAAAATTTGTTTCAAAGGGTCATACATGTCATCCTTGGGGGATGGTTTTTGAATCTTAGGCTGACTGTATGTATTTTCCCCAATTTTTTCTCCTCTGCAAGTGATGATGTTGATTTTGGGTATATTACCTTCGACTTCTATCCTCAGTTATGAGCCTATGAATTTATCTCCTTTTTTATGAACCCAATACTCCCACTTCATGATTAGATATGGGAAATCTTTGGTTGCATGAACATTAGTTCTGCAATGTGAACATTGTGGTCATCTCAGGTGAAGATATTCTCTGGCCATGTGTCCTTGTTAATCACAATTGTAACATCAGCCTAGTCCTCTTCCTCCATTCCTTCCTCCTCTAAATCCACCTCCACCCCCACTCCCCTGGCCTATTCTAGGTCCTTGGGGTGTTTCGTTTACCCTGAATGCAGTTTGATCCAGTTTATTGACAAACACATCTAATTATCTACATTGGTTTGTATCATGAATTGTAGACCCATATAATTCACAATGTATTATATTAGGCATAGGTGTGTACTTCTACACGATGGGGAAGTGTATTGGTGCATGCCCATGAGTTCGATAGATTTCACGATACTCCGTTTCCAGGGCTAGTTGGGTGCTTTTAAAAGCATGATATTACACTGGTGCATGGAATGGCAGAGCTCTAGAGACCTATTAAACCTCCTCCCATTGGTCCTGTAGGAGTGGGGGCCATCGATTTGTGTCGATGTCCCATTCCCCTCATCTGCAGACACTCATTTACTATATTCCCCTCTGTATAACATCTTGTACACCAAACTTGAGGTCATCCTGGTCTGGGTAGAGTTAATTCCTGGATCTTCTTCGTGAGTGACGATATTTGTCCCTGGAGTTGCAACAGGTTTGGGTCTACTAGAGGTATAGTTATCCTTAGAATCCCTAGTTATCCTACCATGGCTTCAATCTTCATTCATTGCTCCAAATCATCTGTCAAGGTGGCTATGATCTATTGCATCAGGAGGATTCGCTTCAAGTGTAGTATCCCTTGGATGTGCCATTCCCTCTGAGGCTCTTCATGAATTGGATGTGCTAGTATCCCAATAGAATCCTTAAACTTATGAATATAATCCCATGTGGAATCACCCTCTCTCTGTTGAATATCCTGTAACTCAGAGAGAGCTTGCTTCTCTAACAGAGTTAGCTTGAATTTGGAAATGAATTTCTGATGCACCTAGTCGAGGGTAGAGGCTTGTCCTTGCAATTCATGCTCAATAGCCTTCATGTACCACTTGAGGCTGTGAACCCTCAAGGTATTATGGAATCCACTAACTTGTTTTCATCTAGAGTCGCATAGAAACCAATGTTGTTCTACGTCCTCATCTCCTTTACCCCAAAATTTTGGGTATCGGGAAATCAAGTCTCCCATGTGTCCAACCATTCTGGGTCATACTATTCCTACCAAAATGAATTCTAATGGCCCTAGCTGTGATCTTCCAGGAGACCCTAATATCCTCCCATTGTTCACACTTGTGGGTTTTTACAAATTGACTAAATTTGACAGAATAGAAATTGCATGAGCATGTCGTATGGAGCTTACCAAGTGCATAGAGAGCACCTGGGTGATGGGTGACTCGGTGTTGGTTCCAATGAATTATGGGTGGTTTTATTTGATATGGGAGGTGTTGTTTTCATGCTATAGAGTAGCCTACTTAGCCTCATTCCCAAATGCTCCTGATATCGAGGCCAAATATTCTTTGTCTTTCGCAAGATCCATAATTTCTTCGTCTTCCCTTTCTTTTATGCACTCCAAATATCGTCCAACCACCTGGGGACTTTTTTTTATTCTCGCCTCTCTTTCCTTCAATATTAGACTAGCCAATATTTATTTTCTTTGCAACTTCCACAACTCTTATTTCTTTCTTTCATCCATTTCTCCTGGTCCAATTTATTTCCTCAACACCTATAACTACTTCATTGTTTTATTTACCTTTCCCCGCCACCACTTCTCAACTATGGAGGCTCTCCTCAAGGCTCTCTCAATTCTTGTACTCTTCTCTTTTCAATCCCCTATATTTCAATGAACCTTCTCCCCTTATTAGGTCATTAACCTTCCCTAAGATGGCCTCACCTCAAGAGCAGGTGTTTAGGTTTCCATCTCACTTGAGGGAACAATTAACATCCCCTATTCTACCAAGAAAACCTTGATCCATAGGGGAATTTCCAATAGCTTTATTTTACATGCACCTTTCTTGAATATCACTTCTTCTCGTGAAAATGATTGATGATTCTCTACTGCAAAATCAATGATATAACCTTCCAAAGTTGTGTCAACCCATAAATCCACTTCTTGGTTAATCTAGTGATCTAGATGATGGATATCTGATAACTTATTTGTATGCCAAATACAAATTTTATTGACACTTTATTTGGACTCTAGAACTTCCTATAGTTTATCTACGCAATGGAACATCTCTTCTTGTAATTTTACCCATAATATCTCATACTGGTCGCTCGATCTTTCCGAGTAGAAGAAAAAATCTCTTGCGGTGTTCAGGGTCAAACTTTTTAACTCCACCTCCTTCCATATGAATGCATCGCACTTGCATTCCCACCACTGTCAAATATCAGATATGTGGATCCAAGGAAGCATCCTCCTTACAGGTTCCCTTTAAAACAAAGGTCCCGGTAAAGGAACCATTTTGTTGGCGCAAAATTATTAGACCAGGGTCCTCTTTAGGTTACCAAAAAAAGGGTACCGATGTAGTCTAGTGCATTGACATTTTCATATTCCCGAAAGGGAAGATGTATCACCCAAAGAACAACCGAGACATGAGAATTAGGGAAGGGTAATAATAATTCTTAGTTACATCTACAAGTTATCAAGATTTATACCATTCTCACGCAAGATAGATTAACCTTTTTTTTATTTTGTAACACCTCATAAACCAGGACAAAAGAACATAGTTGCACAGAAAATCACAAAGAAATATAGAATCATAATGTATAATAAACATAACATAATATCATTCCATGGAAACATAAATCATCATGTACAGAGGTCTTCGTTTAAAATTGTATCTCCATTAGTATTCTATTATATCAGAGTCCTTGCTCAAAATACATGCACAACGTATTACATACATATACAAATTCATTCTAGAGAGAATTAACAAGTACATCCCAAGATAGTACAAGACCATATCATATTCACTCCGGTCTCTTTCTCTTACTACCTCTACAATAATACAAAACTAGTTTCCATTACATCCTTAATCTGGCGCAAAGCCAGTTCTCACTATGAAACATCAACCCGATTACAATTCTCTTATTTCATTATATATTACAATCATTTCTTGTTGATTGAGAATACACGAGCTATCTCCTCTTCTTGATTATGTTTCAAATGCTCCTCCCAAAACTGATTGTATGTTGGCCTCCAATTGTTTAATTTTCCAGTGCCTTTCTATTGTGAGCTCTTTCGGTCAACCTTCTTTTCTTTCCTTTGCTTGGTTGTTTGGCTCCATGGTAGCTTGCACAACTTATATTTATCAAAACGAAGGGCCAAGAAAAGGGTTGTCCTATAAGGAAATGACTCCAGAGACATCTTTCATAAGAATACCGTTGAGTGCACTACCATTTTTAAGGAAGTCAGTGATTGTGTGGGTGTGATAACTCGATGTAGCCAAACACTAGAAGAGTTGTGCATGAAAATCCAAAAAATCAACGAAGAAGCTACCCAAGAATAGGTTCATATGGAACAAAAATAAAATTTTGATAAGATCCAACAAGATGACAACACTTTGAATGCCCTTTTTGAAGCTCAAACAATGGCCAAGAAGGAACTGAGAGACTTTTGATTAGTATTACAAACTGCATACCTCCAGATGCACTAGGTGGAGATAGTAGAGGATGCAGAATGGAATTCTCTTATCAAATAAAATCCAAAATATTTCAGCACCAACACAACTTAATAGTTTGTAGGAGAAGCCTCATTGCTTGTTAGGAAGTGGAAAGAAAAAATTGAACATTTCTAGGAGATCACGAAGAAATCCCTGGAACTAGTTCCAAAGTTGGGCCCTTCATTTCAAGGAGCCAAGGATGAAAAATATCGATTCATGGATGGAAGAAATCTAGAAGAATAAATAAAAGACACATAAGGATCATAGGCCAAACCAAAGACCATGAAAGCACCAAATATTGGACTCGAGGTGAGTCAAGAATTGTGGTCGGGGCCTATTGGGCCATTCATTTTTATAAATAGAAGTTGCACAATCTACCATGGAGTCAGAAAACTAAGAAAAGGAAGGAAAATAAGGTTGAGAGAAATATTGTGAAACAAAAAGGCACTAGAACAAAAAATGGCTAGATGCCAGCGTACAATCATTTTTGGGAGGAATAGTTGAAACAAAATCAAGAAGAGGAGAGAGCTGACATGTTTTTAATTAGCAAGAAAGGATTGCAATATATAATGAAAGAARAGAATTGTAATCARGTTKACTAGTGAGAACTTGTTTTATGCCATATTGGGAATGTAAGGGAAACTATTTTTTTATTACAGTAGAGGTAGTAAGAGAAATATACTGGCGAGAATATGATCTGGTCTTGTACTATCTTGATATGTACTTGTTGATTCTCTCTGGCATGAATTTGCATATTTATGAGATAAGTTGTGCATGTATTTTGAGTAAGGACTCTGATATAATAGAATACCAATGGGGATAAAATTTAAAAGAAGACCTATGTATATGATGATTTTTGTTTCCATGGAATGATATTATGTTATGTCTATTATGCATGGTGCTTCTATATTTCTTTGTGATGTTCTTCGTAACTCTTTTATTTTTCCCTAGGTTATGAGGTGTTAAAGACTATGATATGGTTAATATATCTTGTGCAAGAATGGTATTAATATTGATAACTTTTATATATGACTAAGCATTCTTCTTACCCTTCCCTACTCTTCATGCGTCGGACGCACTTTAGGTGAGGCTTCTTCCCTTCCGAGAAGATGAAAGTTCCAATGCACTAGACTACATCGATACCATTTTGTTGGTAACCTGAAGAGGACCCTGGTCTGAAAACTTTGCACCAACATAGACTAGAATTCCAATGCACCAACAACATTGTCGAATACGAAGATTTACTACAAGGACTGAAAAATGCAGTAGACTTGAAAGAAAATAAAATTAAGGGGTTTGGTGATTCTGAAATTGTCATAATATAGTTAAGGAACACCATCCATTGTATTTCAGGACATCTCAAACATTATCAGTTAGAGGTATGGGAACTAATCAAGTATTTTGATGTATTTAATATCAGTCCTATTCCTCATTCATTAAATAGTGATAAATACTTATTGACGAATGTTTCATCTAGATTAATATCGTAAGAAATATTAAGTCCTAATACTTTTTTTTGTTGAAATTTTTGTACAAACCATCAATCCCCGACAACATAACTATCTGGAGAGTCTTTGATGATGACCACCATATTATTATCTTCTTAAACCTTAAAGATACATTCAAATACTTGGTTATATTTGAAGGCCATCATGACCAAATGATGAACTCTAATGCCACTGATCAATCTCAAAAAAGAAATCAATCTAGTTCTGCCAACAACATCCCCACGAATTTGGTGAGGTTGGTGAAAATTTATGATCTCCAGTATAAGTTCAAGAAGGAAACAAACTAAAAAACCAATAGCTCATAGATGTAGTTTGAAGTGGTAAAATTTGGAACAAGTGCCATGACTTAAATTATTAATCTGGGAAAGAACTGCTCTCCCGAGGAGAAACAATCTTACATCAAACTATTCAAGGAATACAAATATATATTTTCCTAGACTTATGAAGACCTCAAGATGTATGACACCAAGATCATACAACATTTAATTCCAATGAAGTCTCAAAAAAAACCTTTTCAATAAAAGCCGAGGAAAATGCATCCCAGTCTTGAGCCACAAGTCAAAGAAAAGATGAACAAGTTGTTAGTTTATAATATTATATTTGTAGTTATACATACTCAGTGGATCTCTAAACTTGTACCAATAAGGAAAAGGAATGGAGATATAAGTCTATGCATTGATTTTAGGAACTTGAATAGATCCTATGAGAAAGAAAACTATCCAGTGCCCCCTATGGAGCAAATCTTGCAATGTGTATCTGGTTTGGAAATGATCTCACTTATGAATGGTTTTTATGGCTGCAACCAAGTCTTGGTTTCCCATGATGATCAACTGAAAACTGCCTTTCAGAATACATGATGAATTTATGAAACATGAAGATGTCATTCGGTTTGATCAAAGTTGGGGAAACTTTCCAAAGAGAAATGGTTATCATTTTCATAGGCCTGATTAGAGAATGTTGATGCAGGAGCATCACCTTCAAAGTCAACAGTGCATGCGTGGAGGCAGACGAATGACATCTCAGCAATGACAGAGTTTCAAATCAATAATTTAACTCAGAATTTAATAGGTTGTTGAGATATTTTTGTAGACAACATTTAAAATGTAACTTTTTTGTAAAGTCTTGAAGGACTGTAAGAAATTGCATATATGGAGTGTCGACTCTATCTAGAAATAACTAGTAGTTATTGTAATAGGACATAGTAGGTAATATCTTTGAATTTGACATGATAGATTTCAAAAAAGGAAAAGAGATCTTATGGAGCGATCCTTATATAGTTTTTCAGTGTTTTATTGTAACATATAGAACATATAGACAAGAATAGAGAGATCGGTAGAGCAGAGTAGAGTAGAAGCACACTATGTATTTTGTTTTTCATGGATGAATAGAACAGACAAAAATTGTCCCAAATCCTTGGACTATGTTCATTTCATGTGTGATTGAATGAATGTTATTCCGTGTGTATGATTTTTTACAGTTCATTTCATGTATGAGTGTTCGAGAGATTAACTGTATGAGTTTGTGGCGAAGCTGGTTGAGTTTCAATCATTTCTCTTCTAATACTTGTATGCAAGGTGTGCATCTTGAATGAAAGGAGTGCGTCAACTGAGTCTCAGATTGACTTAGAGAAGTTCAGAGAGAATCAGAGAAGCTCAGACCAGGTGCAAGGTGTGCACAACGTTAAGAAGCCAACAAGATTCGAAGGACAAGCGCAAAAGAACGCCATGTGGACGAAAAACATTTTATTAAAAAAAAAAAACCTTCGAACTGAGTTATTCAAAATCCTTAGAACGCAAGGTGTGCATGGGAGATCAAAATCCTTTTTAATGACATAATCTCAGAAGGGATAACACTTTTCATGAATGTTGACGAAATCCCAGAGGTGGATTCATTGGGAGAACAAAGGTTGGGAACCTTTGAAAATAGATAAATCTTCCAGGCGGAGAGATATCAGAAGCTCAGGAGGAGGAGCGACAATAATCATTTGATTGGTTGTGGAGAATAACTTGGACCGTTAGATGTACGTCTAGGAAGAAGAGGAATGAGCACATGGAAATCAGATCTCAACCATCAGATCTGAATGCATGGACTAACAGTTGTTGTATCCAAAGGAATGTGCATGAGTTTTAACTCTTTGGAGTTGCATAGGAGAGAGCGTTTTGCAAAGTTGCGAAATCCTAACATCATTAGAACTGTCCATCGGAAGGGATTCTTGGCGAATGATCAACATTTACTGACTCACGACTCAAATAAGTCAAAGGGTAAATTTGTGAAGCTCGTGAAACACGAAATCACGAGAAGATCCTAGCCGCTGATTGAGGAGAGATATGGACCGATAATTGTCTAAGGAGAATTTTATAATTTTAGGGATCGAAAGAATGGAGGTGAAGAATCTTTTGACTTCGTGATACGTGAAATCCCGACACGTGAAATCGTGACGAGATCTGGACAGTTAGATCCATAGGAGTGTGGGCCATCAGATATCGCGAGCTCATAAAGAGTCAAGTTTGAGACTTGAAACTCTCGAAGTGCGGAGAGATGAAGAGCCATGAGTCGTTGATCTAAGAGGAGACACTTGTCAACAGATCTCATAGTCCGGGGAAAAGCCAAAGTGTATTCCCAGTTTGAGAATTGAGATCATCGGAGTGCGAAGACACAAAGTCATGGAATAAGATCTGTACTGTTGGATTCGGAGTAGATGTGGCACAAATATTTTAATTCTGGGTAAACTCCTGAAGTAACCCTCGATCATTGGATCAGGAGGGATGCGCGTCAATGGATCTTAGACTACGGGTGAAAGTAATTGGGAAAGAGGGGTTTGAGATTTGAAATCTCAGAAGTCTGGAGCCCTGAAAGAAATCTCGACCATCGATCAAGAAGGAGCCATTGGACCATTGATCTAGGCTAAAAGGTCAAACACCCAGGTGAAGGCAGGGCCATTGGTCGAAAGGACAGGTGTCCGAAGATTGTTAACTCTGAAAGAGTGAGGTATGGAAGGAAGCTAAGTTTGAGATTTCAAACTCCTAGAGTCTGGAACTGCGAAGAGAACCTCGATCGTTGATTTAGAGAGAGTTTATTTGGTCCGTAGATAAGAAGGGCACAAATCTGAATGTCGATTTAGAATTTATCGTCAAGATCGTGAGATCGACGACCTCGTGTCATTGCAGGGCTACAAGTTGTGAGGAGGTTAAGGAATCAAAGGCGGGCTGCAATTTGAACCATGGTTTCTTCAAGGGGACGCATGGAGGTCATAGGAGCATTGCGGGCCCAAAAGTGGTTTAACTCCAGACCGCTTATGACCGTAGACACAATCACGTGGTCATAGCCCCAGGTCATATCAGATAAGGGCTTATCCGAAAGGGAGCTAATGTTGACTTTCTGAGTTTTCGCACAGAGCAAAAGGGGAAGGTCGCGGGTTGTTGTCAGACCTGCACCAAGAAGCTGAGGGGGCCTGTGTTTTAGATATAGAGGGGGACCTTTAAGGTTCCAGAGAGTCTTTCAACTCGAGAATCGAAGATCCAAGGCCGAAAGGTCATGCAGTCCTACAGGGGAGTAGGGGGGATGCATCATGTGGTATCAGATTTGAGATTAAATTTGTTTGCAGACATCAGACAAAAGGAGAAAGGAGGAAAGTTAGTATCATTTGTGGTATCAAAGAAATTTCCAATTCATGTTTGTAGGTAATGTAGTGAAAATCATGCCACCCAAAAGGCACATAGAAAATGTAGAAATGGAAGAAGAAATGAGGTGACTTTGAATTAGGTTGGATGCCATGGAAAAAACACAGAGAAGAGAACTAGACATTGGTGATGTCAGTGAAGCTGAGGGTGAAGAAGTTGAGGGCAAAGCACATGATGTAGAGGATGCTACACAAGATCGCTTGATAAACGTTGTTTCAAAGATAGGATCCAGAGCAAGGATAGAGGTACCTATGTATGAAGGCAATTTAGAAGTTGAAGAATTGTTAGATTGGGTACGCTCTATTGAAAAATACTTCGATTATGAAGATATTGAAGAATACAAGATGGTGAAGCATGTAGTGACAAGAATAAAAGTTCATGCAACATTATGGTGGGATGAACTTCAAGCCGAATGGAGGAGAAATGATAAGCATAAAATTAAAAATTGGGATAGGATGGTAGCTAAGTTGAAAGCCAAATTTATCTCGAAGGATTACCAAATAAATCTTTACAAAATATTGTAGAACCTGAAACAGAGGGCTTTATCAGTGAAGGAGTACACTGAAGAATTTTGCTGACTAAACATCAGGGCTGGACAGAAAGAGAATGAAGATGAGAAGACAACCAGATACATAAATGGGCTGAGATATGACATCCAATAGGAGAGAATCACGATGTCTCTCAGTAAATTCAAGGATGCTTATCAAGAAGCCTTGAAAGATGAAGAAACATTGGCCAGGAAGCAAATCCAACGAAGCAGAGGTGTAAATTCAAGCAGAGACAAGGGAACCAACAAAGAGAAGTTATAAAAGTTGAAGCTTGAAGCTAACAAACAACATAGTCACCATGAGAAGGGTAGAAGTTCTAAAGAAGGACAGCGTGGAGGAAGAATTTATTTTTCCATAGGTAGAGGAAGAGGAAGAGCCAAAGGAGGCGTGGTTAAATGCTATACCTATGGAAAAGAAGGACATAAATCTTGGGAATTTCCCGACAGAAAGAGGGACGACGGAGAAGCACATATTGATGAAGGCAGAAGCATGTGGAAGAAGGAGTAGCAGAAGGAGGAAGAAACCTCATGATGAGGAAGATCCTTCTTAAACCAGAAAAGGAGCCAGAGGAACCAGTTCAATGAACAAGCCTATTCATAACTGCTTGCAAGTCGAAATACAGAGTTTGCAAGGTGAACATAGATAGTGGGAGCATTGACAATATAGTATCCACAGAGATGGTGGAGAAGCTATAGCTAAATACAACTACACATCCAAATCCATACAAGGTATCATGGTTGCAGAAATGACATCAAGTCATGGTAAGTCAACAATGCCAAGTGGAATTTAAAATATGAGGTTACAAAGATGAAATATTGTGTGATGTAATTCCTATGGATGTCTGTCATATTTTATTGGGGAGGCCGTGTCAGTATGACCAGAAGGTTATTCAAGATGGAAGGAAGAATACCTATATGATAGAGAACAATGGTAGAACACATATGTTGTTACCCATAGAAAAAAAAGAGCAAAAGACAAAAGCTAGTTCAAACATACTTCTCATGAGTGGGAAGGATCTCTTGAATGAAGTCAAGAAGGAGAAAGAAATGCAATTTGCTAAAGTGAGGAATCCTAGAGTTACCCTTATGAACACTTTTGTAGAAGACTTACCTATAGAAATTCAGGAAATGTTAGAAAACTTTGCTGATATAGTCGTGGATGAATTACCACACTCATTGCCACCCATTAGGAGCATAAGCCATCATATTGACCTTACTTCAGGAGCTAGTTTACCAAACAAAGCATCTTATAGGTTGACACCTAGAGAGAATGAGGAGGTCAAGAATCAAGTCCAAGATTTGTTGGATAAAGGGTTAGTTAGGGAAAGCCTAAGCCCATGTGAAGTACCGATTGTATTAAGTCCAAAGAAAGATGGAGGATGGAGAATGTGTACGGATTCCCAAGCCATAAACAAGATAACCATTAGATACAGATTCCCTTTACCAAGGATGGATGATTTGATGGATTGTTTGAGTAGAGCAAGCTACTTTTCCAAGATAGACTTGAAGAGTGGATATCATCAAATAAGGATGAGAGGGAGATGAATGGAAAACAACATTCAAGACAAACGAAGGTTGTTTGAATGGTTGGTCATGTCATTTGGATTGAAAAATGCACCAAGTAAATTTATGAGGTTAATGAATGAAGTGTTGAAAGAATTCATAGAAAAATTTGTCATAGTATATCTGGATGACATACTAATATTCAACAATACGAAGGAAGAACACTTAAGACATTTGACCTTAGTGATGGAAAGGTTGCAGCAAGAGAAATTGCTGATAAATCTAAAGAAGAGTTCTTTTAAGAAGAAGGAGCTCATATATTTGGGTTTCGTAATCTCTTCAAATGAATTGAAGATGGACCCAGAAAAAGTGAGAGCGATCAGAGAATGGTCATCGCTGAGCAACATATTTGAAGTAATAAGTTTTCATGGGTTAGAAATATTTTATAGGAAATTTATCAGAAATTTCAGTGGCATATATGCACCCATGCTGGACACTGTGAAGAAGAAGCACAAGTCCTTCAGTTGGATAGAGGAACCTGAAAAAAGTTTCAAAGTGTTGAAAGAGAAGATCACATAGCAGCCAATTTTGGTCTTACCAGATTCTGGAAAAACATTTCAGGTGAGATGTGACGCAAGTGGATTAGCTATTGGAGCAGTCTTGAGTCAGGACAATAGGTCAGTTTCTTACTTCAGTGAGAAACTAAATGATGCCAAGAAAAAGTGTTCCACACATGACAAGGAATTTTATGCAGATATTCAAGCTTTGAAAAAATGGAGACACTATCTAATTCCTAAAGAATTTGTCTTGTACAGTGATAATCAAGCTTTGCAGTTTATTACTAGGAAAGAAAAGTTGAATTAGAAACATGTAAAATGGGTAGAATTTATGCAGAATTTTACTTTTGTTATTAAACACATTGCTGGAACTGCTAACAAGGTCGCAGATGATTTGAGCAGGAGGAGTTTGATTGTACAGGAATTCCAGGTGGAGACCTTGGGGTTCAAACACCTCAAGGAGATGAATAAAGAAGATGCAAATTTTAAAGAAGCTTATGAGGCATGCAAGAATCCTTTGTTGGGAGACAAAAGCCCATGGACTGAATATTTGATCCATGATGGATTATTGTTCAAGGGAAGCCAATTATGCATTCCGAAGTGCAAAATGAGAGACAATCTACTGAAAGAGAAACACAGTGGAGGTTTAGTTGGACACTTTGGTCACGATAAGACATTTGCACAACTGAGAAATTCATATTATTGGCCACGCATGAGAGAAGAAGTGAAGAAGTTCATGAACAAGTGCAGAATTTATCAGTATGAAAAAGGAAGACAACAGAACACTGGTTTGTATCATCCATTACCAATTCCAGAAAGGCCGTGGGATGCAATCTGCATGGATTTTGTTTTGGGATTGCCTAAAACTCAAAAAGGGAGCGATTCCATATTTGTTGTCTTGGAAAGATTCTCAAAAATGGCACATTTCATACCATGCCAAAAGACAAAGGATGCCACACGCATCACAAATTTGTTTTTCAGAGAAGTAGTAAGACTACATGGATTGCTGAGGAGCACAGTTTCAGACAGGGACACCAAATTTATAGGACACTTTTGGGGAACTCTATGGAAGATTCTGGGGAAGAACTTATCCTTCAGTTCAACATATCACCCTAAAAAAAATGGATAAACAAAAGTCTTAGAAACTTATTGAGAAGTTTAGTCATTGAGAAAGGTTGACAATGGGATCAGATTCTGGCACAAGAAGAATTTGCATTCAATAATTCAGTGAACAGGACACAGGAAAAAGTCCATTTGAAATTGTGTATGGTGTACATCCAAGAGGGGTTATAGAGTTGAGATATTTAAATCAAGATGATTTCAGAAGTGCTGGAGCAGAGGATTTTGCAACAGAAATGCATAAACTCCATGACAGAGTTAGAGAGAAGCTACAGGACAATAG